>JBBBDQ010002110.1:392500-680000 GCA_037127315.1 Ascarosepion bandense
CAAAAATTTAAAAAATGAGTAGAAGAACCTCCAATCAAACAAAAAAATCAAAGACATTTTCGATAAACCACCCATAAATGCAATGAAACTAATACCCAACCTATCAACTATCCTTACTTCTAACAAATATTTAAATGATACAAAACTATCAGGGAATTTAAAATGTCGGGAACCACGTTGTTTAATTTGTAAAGATTTGGTAACCGACACAACATTGTCTACCCAACATCAAAATCAAATTGCACCCACCAAGCCTCACTTGTGACAGCGAAAGGATCATATATTTTCTCTTCTGCTCAGTTTGTCCCAATAGTGGATATATTGGCGAATCTTGTAATAGCTTTAGATTTCGCTTCAATAATCAAAAACTCAACATACGTCAGAATAATATATACTCCCCAATAGCAGCCCATTTCAATCAACCTGGTCATACTTTAGAAAGTTGCTTATGTTTACTAATAGACTCCAATTATAGTTCTACACACACACACACGCAGAAAGAAAGAAAAATACTAGATTTTAAAATTAAATACACACAAGCTAGGGTTAAATAGGGACTTTGAATCTTTACAAATATTTCAATAACTAAAGAATTTCTTCAGACATTCCAAAACATTTTTTATCTAAAACAAATTTATAAGTATTATTAAAGATAGATTTACGTTTACTAATATATTTTTTTAATAAAATCTGTCGCTTTCAGCGTAACTTGGTGTAAAACAAACTCTGTCAACAGACACGTCACGTGGTGTAAACAAACGCATCACGTGTTGTAAACAGAAAATTCACAGACGCTCTCGCGAAATACGTTTCTAATTCAAATTTAAAAATCACTTGTTTCTGATGAAGGAGCGAGGTCGGTCTGAAATATAAAATACAATAATAAAAATAAACAAATATTGTCCAAAAATACATTTTTAAATTAAAACCTTTTTAATATTTTTTCCTATACATATTAAGACAGTATACGTGGATCATCAATATGTTTTTTATATATATATATATATTAATCGTATCCCACCGAGCAAGGCGGTAAGACCATTTATGTGCAGGGGGCTTCATAAGAGTAAAAAGATGAGATAGGAGGAGAGTAAAGAGAAAGACGAACCAGTTAGAAAGGTGAAAGAGAAGGATGGGAATTCAGGTGTGATGACAGTTGCAAATGTGGAGATAAAGGAAAGGATATACAGGGTGTTGAAGAAAGAACTAGAGTCAAGCGGTTAAGTGTATTGACCTTGCATTTAAATTCCTGGAGGTTGTAACCGTCAGGAAAGCAAGAATATGGAAGCGAGTTCCATAGGCGGGAAGTGCGAGAAAAGAAGCTGAAGGAGTAGAATTGCCGTCTTCATTTGGTTGATCTAACTGTGAATGGGTGAGACCCAGTTGCCAGTCTAGATGCACCAGTAAACACCTGTTGCAGGGGCACAAGTGACTTAAGTTCGTTGGAACAGAAGCCATGAAAGTATTTATAGAACAGACAAAGGGAAGCCACATCCCGTCGGTGTGGAAGTGGCTGAAGTCGAGCCGCCAAGTCGCTACCTATCACATTACTGATTCTAATTTGGAGCCTGTTAAGAACACTGAGATGAACAGCGGGGGGCTTTTGACCATATATGACAGCAGTACTCCATGCGCGGAGGAATGGTTGATTTGTATATATGCAGGATGGGTTCAGACGGAAAAAACATCCTGTTTCGACACAGTGACCGAACCTTCCTAGCAGTTGATTTATCTATTGACTCAATTTAATGGTTCCACTTGAGATCGGAAGAGAGGGCATGGCCGAAGAGGCGCAGTGTATTGCTCTCAGGCAGACTCGCATGGTCCATGCTTATGGGAGGCAGGAGAGGTTGCCTGTGATAATTGCCAGACAGCAGCTTGGTCTTAGACGCATTGAAATATACAAGACTACTTACCTCAATCCACCAGAGATCTCAAGATCAGCAGCGATGTTATGTTTGACCGCCATGCCAGATTTCTTACTGATGCTGGAGTAAATTGTGGTGTCATCTGCATAGATGCCTACTTGGCACTTGATTTCGTCTGGGAGATCATTTATAAAAATAATATATATATACCTTGAGCACTCTGGAAGAATAGTAGACTTTGAAAAACAGTAGCTACTCTGGCATATCGCATCGTTTAATCAGCAATGAATTAGAACACTCTCAGCTATTGGGTGTGTATAATGATAATATACACTCTAAAATGTCTGCCGCTTTCTACCGAGCGCTCGTAGCTCAAAGGTAGAATCGCCGACTGACGCCAATTCGGTCGGGCTTCAGTCCTGGGTAAAAGGCAATCGGCTGTCTAACCGTACTGATGAGCTGTGATACAGCGATTCAAATCTGTCTGCAGAGGACTATATATATATGGTGGTCTTAGGAAAGTTTCCATTCAGATATTTACGGACTGATCTTGAATAACATGGAGGGGCCTTATTTTGTTGGAAATAAACGTTACCTATTCCGCCTACTGAGCACAGACATTTGGGTCACCCTTTATATAATTATTTGACAATTTTTTCTTTGCTTCTGTCATTTCATCATTTTTATTTTCTTTTTTTTTAAATCCGTGGAGAATTTTCTTATCTAACTTTCGTATCATTTTCTCACTTTTTAATTCTTTATTTCAAGATATTTTCTTATTTATTTGTAATTTATGTCCGTCTCATTCGATCTTTGATATTCTTTCGTCATTTTCCTCCTCGTTGAAGTTGTTGATTTTCATACCTTTTTTCTTTCTTGTGTTGGTTCTTTCTTTCTTTCTTTTTTCTTTCTTATTTCTTTTCTTCATTCATTTTTCTTTATTTCATTTTCTTTCCTTATTTCTTTTTCCTTTCTTTTTTACTTACTTACAATCGTACTGTTACTACTTTCTTTCCTTTCTTTTTCTTTCTTTCATTTTTTTTCTCTTTTTTTAATTTTTCTTTTTTCTTTCCTTTCTTTCTTTCTTTCTTTTACTCTTTCTTTATTTCCTTTTTTACGTTCTTAATTTTGCTTTCTTTTTTTCGTTTCCTTTCTTCCTTTCTTTCTTTTCCTTTACTTTCTTTCCTTCTTTTCCTTTACTTCTTTTCTTTCCTTTCTTTCTTTTTTCTTTTCCTTTTTTCCTCTAATTTCTTTCATTCTTTCTTTCCATTTTTCCTTTCCTTCTTTCTTCCTTTCTTTCTTTCTTTTTTCCTTCGTTCTTTCTTTCTTTCTTTTCATTTCTTTCTTTCCTTTCCTTTCTATCTTTCTTTCCATTTCTCCTTTGTTTCTTTGTTTCTTTCTTTGTTTCTTTCTTTCTTTCTAATATGTTTCACTTGTTCTTCTGCTTCTTCACTTTCTTTTCGTTTTCTTTTTTCTTTTTACATCTTTCACCTTCTTTTCGAATGATCCCTCTTTTATTATTCTTTTCTTTCCTTCTTTCTTTGCATATGTGCGCGCATGGTCGAATGGCTCGACACACACAATGGCAGGTTTTTGAAGGACGTGACTTCATAAAAGCGGCCTGGAGAGACGATCCCATTCTATGAGGACTTTGCCAGATTTCAAAGCCCATTTGGTTGAAATTTGTGCGTGAAATTGTGTAGGAGGAACTGTTAAGAAGCCGACAATAGCTGTGCTGGCATGAAGTTTAAATTCATCACCTCATGCGCGGATCGGATCTGTTTAGATTTATTTGGCAATATGTCTAGAAATGGTATCTCATGAAAAGCACCTCACAGACTGGTCTGGCGCAGCGCTGAAAAGACCTAACAACAAAACCTACACACAAGGACAGAAGTTCTTCCAAAACACGTGAATTATTCAGTTGGGGTTCGCATTGCGTCGCTTTCGAAAAAAGCATCTCCTTCTCTAGAATATTTTAACCACAATTCTTTTTCTCTCATGCCGTCACTTATTAAGCCCTCTTTGAAACACTATTTACATTATTCGGACTATTGTCCTCATCTTTGTTGCCATTTGTATGACGTTTAATAATAGATCATTCTATTTGTCTATATTTCTGAGATGAGGTAGTATTTACAGTATTTACATTATTCGGAATATTGTCCTCATCTTTGTTGCCATTTGTATGACATTTAATAATAGATCATTCTATTTGTCTATATTTCTAAGATGAGGTAGTATTTACAGTATTTACATTATTCGGACTATTGTCCTCATCTTTGTTGCCATTTGTATGACGTTTAATAATAGATCATTCTATTTGTCTATATTTCTGAGATGAGGTAGGATTTA
Source organism: Ascarosepion bandense (assembly GCA_037127315.1). Classification (NCBI taxonomy): domain Eukaryota; kingdom Metazoa; phylum Mollusca; class Cephalopoda; order Sepiida; family Sepiidae; genus Ascarosepion; species Ascarosepion bandense. The sequence goes on from JBBBDQ010002110.1 coordinate 396,724, forward strand.
CATTATTCGGAATATTGTCCTCATCTTTGTTGCCATTCGTATGACGTTTAATAATAGATCATTCTATTTGTCTATATTTCTGAGATGAGGTAGCATTTACACTATTTACATTATTCGGACTATTGTCCTCATCTTTGTTGCCATTTGTATGACGTTTAATAATAGATCATTCTATTTGTCTATATTTCTGAGATGAGGTAGGATTTACATTATTCTGACTATTGTCCTCATCTTTTTGCCATTTGTATGACGTTCAATAATAGATCATTCTATTTGTCTATATTTCTGAGATGAGGTAGCATTTACAGTATTTACATTATTCGGACTATTGTCCTCATCTTTGTTGCCATTTGTATGACGTTTAATAATAGATCATTCTATTTGTCTATATTTTTGAGTGAGATAGTATTTACAGTATTTACATTATTCGGACTATAGATCTTATCTTTGTTGACACTTGTACGACGTTTCAGCCTTTGTTCGCTTCGGAATTTTTCAGGTGCTAGGAATTTGTAACCGAACACTTTTATTACATTCACTGGGGTATATCATCCTCATTGCTTGCGGAAAGCCCCGATTGGAAATAATGAGTTATCTCCCTTCAACCCTGCAAGTTACTTGTTCACCACTGCTGTAGCCTGGTATTGAACTCACAACTAACCAATGTCTATATCCCCCGGCCCATGTGTCCTTAAGGACAAGAACAACTGAATTTTTGGGACTTATAAAACTAATGTCCAGTAACCTTTTTTTTTTTTTTACCCAAGTTCATATTGCAATTTTTGATGTTAATGGTTTTCTCTCGTATTTTTGATGTTAATGGTTTTGTCTAGTTTTTTTTTACCAGAGGTCATATTGCAATTTTTGACACTAATGATTTTCCCTTGGCATTCCGTATTATTGGTCCACATATTGTGTTCATCTCTATGATTGGTCGGCTTAAGTGATTTTTGTAGCTTAGCATATGTGCTGATTCATTAAATTTACGTAGTTTCCGGTGGCGTTCTCTATCTACTATTTCATCTTCACCCAGTAGGGGGCGGTGATCATCTTTCTCCCTCCATATGTGGTCAGCAACGCCTGATTTTTCTATATTTCCTCGTGTTACGGCCTTGCGATGTTCTTTTAGCCTTACCTTAAGAAGGCGGCCTGCCTCTCCTTGATATTTCTTTCCACTACTATATGGATTGGCGTAGATACAGTCCTTATTCCTGTCCTCTTTTGTTGGGGCTTTTATTCGGGAGAGAACCTGCGAACTGTAGAACCAATTCTGAAGATCGTCCTGATTTTATATAGACCACAGATCCTTTGTATAATATAAATACTGTAAATACTACCTTATCTCAGAAATATAGAGAAATGGTAACAAAGATGAGAACAATAGTCAGAATAATGTAAATAATGTAAATACTACCTCATCTTATTTTTCTTTGTTGATCTTATATCTTCTCCTATCATCATTCCTTCCTTCCTTCCTTTCTTTCTTCCTTCCCTCTTTCCTTCCTTCCTTCCTTCCTTCTTTTCTTTCTTCCTTCCTTCCTTACTTTCCTCGTTCGTTCGTTCCTTTTTTCCTTCGTTCCTTCGTTCCGTCCTTTCTTCATTTATTCCTTCTTTTTTCATTCCGTCCTTTCTTCTCTTCTTCCTTCATTCCTTCCTTTCTTCCTCCCTTTCTTCCTTCCTTCCCTCCCTTTTTTCATCCTGGCATCTTTCCCCCTTAATTCCTTTCTTCCTTCCCTCCCTCCCTCCTTTTTTTCACGCTGACTTCTTTCCCCCTTTAATTCCTTCCTTTCTTATTTCCTTTCTTCCTTCCGTACTTCCTTCCTTCTTTCTTTCTTCTGTTCTTTTCTTTCTTTCTTCCTCCCTTCCTTTCTTTATCCTTCCTTCCTTCCGTCTTTTTTTCTTCCTTTCTTCCCTATTTCCTTTCTTCTTTCTGTCCTTACATTCTTCATTCTTTCTTTCATTCCGTCCTTTCTTCCTTCCTTTTTTTATTCTGTCCTTTCTTCACTTCTTCCTTCCTTCCGTCCTTTCCATCATTCCTTTCTTCCTTCCTTTTTTCTTCCTTCCTTTCTTTCTTCCTTCTTTTGTTCATTCCTTTCTTCCTTCCTTACTTATTTCCTTCCTTCCCTACTCAGCTTCTTCCTTCCTTCCTTCCTTCTATCTTTCTTTACTTCCTTCCTTTCTTACTTCGTCCTTTCTTCCTTTTTTTCTTCCTTCCGCCCTTTGTTCTTTCCTTCCTTCCTCCCTTCCGTCTTTCCTCCTTTTCTCCTTCCTTTCTTCCTTCCTTCTTTCCTTCCGTTTTTCCTTCCTTTCTTCCTTCTTTCCTTCCTTACTTCATTACTTTCTTCTTTCCTTACTTCATTCTTTCCTTCCTTCCATACTTCCTTCCTTCCTTCCTTCTTTACTTCCATCCTTCCTTATTTTCTTCCGTCCTTCCTGCCGTCCTTTATTCGTTCGTTCGTTCGTTCGTTCCTTCCTACCTTCCTTCCTTCCTTCCTAATATAATACCCCGGTACTTCCTCTTTCCCTTTTTGTTTCCATCATTCTTTCTGTTACTGCTTCTTTTTTCAAACTCTTTAGATTATTTTCTCCTTGCCGACGCACAATTTTTCCACCCCTCCCTTATTTTTTCTTTCTTTCCCTCTATCGTATTTATCTATTTCGCCTCCTACGTTCCTCATGCTCCATGCCCTTTTGCCTTTACCTTCTCTCCACACTTGGTTAATACTTTCAGTTTGGTCTACTTAGTAGACAGAAAGTCATTGATTTAAACTCTTGTCGGCGAAATGTTAATTCCATTAGCCCAGGGCTTCTCATCTTGTCACCAAAACAAAACGACAAGAATTGAATTAACAAGAAAAAAAAAGATGAAAAAGAATTGCAAATAGATAAAACAAAAAAAGAAAAAGAAAAGAAAATATCCACAAAAATAAAATAACAGTTTACCCTTTGACAATCAAGATAGATAAGGAAATTACCCTTTTCACTTTTCATCAATGTTCTAAGCACAGGGCGACGTCAGAGTTTTGTTTTTAATTCATGAAATGCAGACCCGTAGGGGAATGCCGTAGCTGGCTGAGTTTGACAAAAAGACACCTCTCTCTTTAAATACTACATTATGTGTAGTTATTTTCTCTATCAATTTATCTTATTGTTTTGTGTTTTAAATGGCGGATAATTAAAAATATATATTAACTCATTTAGATGATGTGTTCTTAAATCGAATCGAGAGAATTACGAAGACAGAAATCAAACTGGACAAAAGATCGCCTAATCGGGGCTAAAACCAGTTACTACAACATTAATGAAACTTTAAATAAACGATGCAAAAATGTGTCTTTTTGTAGACTAACGGCAAGATGTCAGCGACGCTAAAACTGTTATCAAGTTTTGCAATGCTTAGCAATTTGAGTTTGAGTTTTGTTTAACTGCATATTAACGTCTGTGGATTATTTAATGCCAAAAAAGGTAAGATTTTAAGTTTTTTTTAACATACGGTTATAGAAAGAAGGTTGATTTAGTCAGATTTTGAAAAAGAATTTTAAATTTTATATTTTAGAAAACTGAAAACGTCTTCTAGTTTTGTATTCAAAAATCTATTGCTGGTAATTTTTTCCTTGAAAAATATATATTTCTATTAAATTTTATTTGTATACTTTCATAGTTTTTTTTTTACCCCAGTTTTGGGATTAAAAATTTGTCCATAGTTAGGACCCTAACAGGTGCTACAAATCCGGCTCAGGGTGGACCTGGGAACAACAGCAATTTAGAGGTGGTTCCATGCTCTTCACAACCTCCCAATCAGAGGCCTTGCTGCTGGATGCAGTTTACTGTCATACCCTGGACCTAGTAATGAAGTAAAGTGATGTTAAGAGATTTCAAAAATTTAAATTAAACATATTGAAATGGAATAAATAGGACCAGGAATATTGCATATATATTTCCAGGTTGCAAAAGATCATAGCAAATACAAAAAAGAAACTACAAATCTTGTACAGATGGTAACGAAAGCTATAAGAAAGGATTAAACATCAATTGTAAGAAAACAGAAAACATGGTTGTTAGCAAAATAGACATCCAAGCATGCAGATTACAAATCCAAAATCAAAAGATTTTTTTGGTTAATTATTCCACCACAAGCAAGCCGGGATCGCTACTGGTGAGCACGAGCTTACAGTGAGAGAAAAAAATTAAGCTACAGAGGGTGTCAAAGAAACGATAAGAGATGAATGAGATATAGAGAAAAATGGTATTTGACTTAGTATTTAAAAATTTGTAGATTGTAGCTATCCAGGAAAACAAGGATACGGAAGGGAGTTCCTCAGACGGTAAGTGAGATAAATGAAAATATTAGACTAAAGAGGCGGTTACATTTAACTTGTTCAACGTTAAATCGGTGGGGTTTTGATGCCTATTTAGTAACACACGTACATTTCTGTGGTCTGGCTACATCGATTACATTGCAGATTCTTTTGAATTTTGTCGAGAACCTCGAGAGGAACAGCAGCAGCACCCGACCAGATACGGTAACAGGATTCAATGTACGGATTGATGGTAGACCGATATAATTACTCAACCGTCATATCAGTAGATGCACTTATAGACTTTAACGGAAATTACGACAGTAAAATATAAATCTGTATTGGGGTAGCGTAAGATGCCTTCCAAAAATTATTCAAAGTATTAAGAAACGAATAATGCATAGAAACGAAAATTAATATCAGTTCTATTATATGGCAGTGAATGATGGAAAATATTTACACAAATTGAAATGAAAAAGTGACTGAAGCAACAAAATGAAGGAAAAATTGCAGCAACAATGAAGGAGTGATAATGGCAGAAATAAAATAGAAATGTAAGCAACAAAATGAAGGAGTGATTAAAGCAACAATGAAGGAGTGATTGAAGAAAAAATGAAAGAGTGATTAGAGCAACAATCAAGGAGTGGTTGAAGCTACAATGGAAGAGGAATTGAAGGAAAATGAAGAAATGATTGAACCCCCAACGAAGGAGTGATTTAAGCAATAATGAAGGAGTGATTGAAGAAAATGAAAGAGTGATTAGAGCAACAATCAAGGAGTGGTTGAAGCTACAATGGAAGAGGAATTGAAGGAAAATGAAGAAATGATTGAACCCCCAACGAAGGAGTGATTTAAGCAATAATGAAGGAGTGATTGAAGAAAAAAATGAAAGAGTGATTAAATCAACAATGAAGGAGTAGTTGAAGCTACACTGAAAGAGTAAATGAAGGAAAATGAAGAAATGATTGAACCCCCAACGAAGGAGTGATTTAAGCAATAATGAAGGAGTGATTGAAGAAAAAATGAAAGAGTGATTAGAGCAACAATCAAGGAGTGGTTGAAGCTACAATGGAAGAGGAATTGAAGGAAAATGAAGAAATGATTGAACCCCCAACGAAGGAGTGATTTAAGCAATAATGAAGGAGTGATTGAAGAAAAAATGAAAGAGTGATTAGAGCAACAATCAAGGAGTGGTTGAAGCTACAATGAAAGAGGAATTGAAGGAAAATGAAGAAATGATTGAACCCCCAACGAAGGAGTGATTTAAGCAATAATGAAGGAGTGATTGAAGAAAAAAATGAAAGAGTGATTAAATCAACAATGAAGGAGTAGTTGAAGCTACACTGAAAGAGTAAATGAAGGAAAATGAAGAAATGATTGAACCCCCAACGAAGGAGTGATTTAAGCAATAATGAAGGAGTGATTGAAGAAAAAAATGAAAGAGTGATTAGAGCAACAATAAAGGAGTGGTTGAAGCTACAATGGAAGAGGAATTGAAGGAAAATGAAGAAATGATTGAACCCCCAACGAAGGAGTGATTTAAGCAATAATGAAGGAGTGATTGAAGAAAAAAATGAAAGAGTGATTAGAGCAACAATCAAGGAGTGGTTGAAGCTACAATGAAAGAGGAAGTGAAGGAAAATGAAGAAATGATTGAACCCACAACGAAGGAGAGATTTAAGCAATAATGAAGGAGTGATTGAAGAAACAATGAAAGAGTGATTAAATCAACAATGAAGGAGTAGTTGAAGCTACACTGAAAGAGTAAATGAAGGAAAATGAAGAAATGATTGAACCCCCAACGAAGGAATGATTTAAGCAATAATGAAGGAGTGATTGAAGAAAAAATGAAAGAGTGATTAGAGCAACAATCAAAGAGTGGTTGAAGCTACACTGAAAGAGTAAATGAAGGAAAATGAAGAAATGATTGAACCCCCAACGAAGGAATGATTTAAGCAATAATGAAGGAGTGATTGAAGAAACAATGAAGGAGTGGTTGAAGCTACAATGAAAGAGTGACTGAAGCTACAATGAAAGAGTAATTTGAAGGAAAATGAAGAAATGATTTTAAGCACCAATGAAGGAGTGATTGATGTACCAATGAAGGAGTGATTGAAGAAAAAATGAAAGAGTGATTAGAGCAACAATCAAGGAGTGGTTGAAGCTACAATGAAAGAGGAAGTGAAGGAAAATGAAGAAATGATTGAACCCACAACGAAGGAGAGATTTAAGCAATAATGAAGGAGTGATTGAAGAAACAATGTAGGAGTGGTAGAAGCTACAATGAAAGAGGAATTGAAGGAAAATGAAGAAATGATTGAAGCACCAATGAAGGAGTGATTTAAGCACCAATGTTGGAGTGATTGAAGAAACAATGAAACAGTGATTAAAGCAACAATGAAGGAGTGGGTAAAGCTATAAAGAAAGAGGAATTGAAGGAAAATGAAGAAATGATTGAAATACCAATGAAGGAGTGATTGAAGAAACAATGAAGGTGTGGTTGAAGCTACAATGAAATTGTAATTGAAGGAAAATGAAGAAATGATTGAACCCACAATGAAGGAGTGTTTTAAGCAATAATGAGGTGTGATTGAAGCTCCAATGAAGGAGTGATTGAAAAAACAATGAAAGTGTGATTGAAGGAGTATTTCAAGCAACAATGAAGAAGAAACTGAAGCAACATTGAAAGCATGGTTGAAGCAACAATGAAGACGTGCTTGAAGCAACCACGAAGGAGTGATTTAAGCAACAATGAAGGAGTGGTTGAAGCAACAATGAAGGAGTTATTGATGCAACAATGAAGAATCGATGAAAACAACAATGATGGAGTTTTTGAAGAAACAATGAAGGAGTGATTGAAGGATTGACAGACGCAACAAAAATTTGGGCCTAAAAAATATGATGTGGGGACCATAATTCGACTTATGATTAACCACGAAGTTTCCTAGAGAATGGAATGAAAAAGCACACTTTTACTCAACACCAAGAAGCTACCATTTAAAACTCTAGGGCATATAATGAAGAATGAAGGCTTGGTAAATTTGATACTCACGGAAGAGATTTTAGTCAAGGGAGACAACGTATGCTGGATCATGATTTAGGAGAGATAACCAAAATATTTTTTACGAGATACAAGGACAGAAAATTGTTGTGATCACTAGCATCCTAAATCGGGAGGGTATATAAATCACTAAGAAATCTCACTTTTAGAAAGAACTGTAAGAGGTTTTCTCACAAAAATATCACGTACATTGTCCAGTATATAGGAAGACATATCACGTTCAAATTTAACACCTGGTTTCAAGAATACCCAAAACGAATATGGATATGAAGAAGCCCAGCAGATGAAACGAAAATCCTAAAACTATCAACAGTAGATTCAGGATTGCTATTGTATATTGTAAAAACTACCCAAGTGTCGACTACGGAAGTAATCACTCCCCCCTACAGATATATGTAAACTTCGAATGACACTACGGAAATTGGACAACTCTAAGGCAGAACCCAAATTGCTAAACGACGGACGCTTGAACGACATGAGTCCGAAAGAGAAATATATGGACAGTTTAATAAGAAGATACGATGGACAAAATGAAAAGGGAATCTCAAAGTAGGGATACACATGGAGAAGCCTTATTGACGTCTTGAAACGAGATTATCCCAACTGCAAATAGGCAAAGAACAAAAAAAAAAATGAAAGAATGACAGATGAGATTCTCGATATGGGGAAAAATAAACTAAAAACAATGCCAAGACAGGGAAAAAAATATAGAAACTACACGAACGAATAAGGAACAAATAAGAACAGGCTAAAGAAGAATAGCTCAACAAACTTTGTGCGGAAATAGACAGTAAGTGTATCTAAACTTATTTATAAATGGAACTTGGTCTGTGTGTGTATGTGTGTCTGTGTGTGTGTGTGTCCATTACCTATAGACTCCAAAACGGCTGAACCGATTTTCTTGAAAATTTACACAGTTGTATGATAAGCGTCTGTGAGTGTTATTTAGCTAAGTTTTATGTCGAGGTATCCCAGAAAATCGAAAATCGAAAATCGAAAAATCGGGTTATAGAAGGAGTGGTCCGATTTTAATCAAATTTGATACACTCATAGACAAAGACACAAGAGACGATATTCAGAAGTTTCAAGGTTGCAGTTCTTACAATAGTGTAGAAAATCGATAATATATATATATATAAGGCAAGATGTTTGCGTGTATCTGTTTATCTGCCTGTATATCTGTATTTTTTTTCAGCCCTTTTATTTTAGGTTTTGTTTCGGTTTGGCTCTAGGTAAGTATAATTGTAGTTCTTAGTCTCAGCCATGATACCATTTAATCAGATGACTTATTTAGACTTCAAAATCCAGTTTACGACGAAAAAACTTATTTGATATCGATACCAGGAAATCAAAATTTGACTTGCATCTATTCATTTTTCTTTCAGTCTACGGTTTCGCTTTAACTGGAAACAGCTATTGCTTTTAGTCTTTCGTGCCAACGTCCAATGAGTCTGAGCTCCAGGACCATGAATTAGTTTTAAAGCTTTCATTACACCCGAGTAACGCCGGGCTATACTGCTAGTCATATATAAATCCGAAAGAACATTTGAGAACTAACAGGACAAAAGAAATGGTCATCAAAATTCTGGTTAAATTCTAAATTCTAAGAATGGAACAGTGAGAGAAAAAAAATAATTCGAATTTGAACAAATAGATCGGAAGACTCTTCCAAGAAAAAAAAAACAAGAAAAAAAAACCAAAATCAGGAAAAGATAACAGAGTTTCATGATACAGGTAATGCCTTTTTAGACAAGATGATGAATATGAATTTTCTATAGTTTTCTTATATATCGCCAGTCGTATATTTAATTTATTGTGTCTGTAATTGTTTTTTTTTTTTTGTCTAAGGCTGCTAGCATCTTTACTATGCCTCCGTCTGTTCTTGCTGTTTTGATTTTATTCATTTTAAATGTTTCCATTTTAGGTTTCAATAATTCTGTTCCTTCGTTATTTCTAAGTATTTCAGGTTATTCTCTTTTGTCATGGAAGAATTCCCCAATGTATTTGTTTCATCTTTGACGTAATTCTTTCTTTTCTAATAAAAGTTTTGATTTTATGTCTCCTGGTGATGAGTATCTTTTGTTGTAGTAGTTTTGTAATTGTTTTTATGATAGTCTGCTTTAATTGTAGTAATCAATCATTACCAATCTACACATATTTCGTTGGTCTTTCCGTCTATAGTAACTTTGTGTTTGTTTCTTATTTTTTGCGTAGGTGTCTCTATTCTGTTCTTTGTCTTGGAACTGTTTTTTTATTCTCATCATGTCGAGAATTTCATCTGTCATCCATTCATTTTATATTATTCGTGTATTTTCTATTGGGATTGAACTCGATTGATGATTTTATTAAAGTTTATTATTGCTTTGTTTTCTTTTATTTTCGTTTTGTTAAGTGTATATACCTTTTATACTGTTCATATATTTCTATTTTGTTTTCGAGTTGTTCAAGAGTCTATCATATTGCGATTTGGCTGCTACCTTTGACCTCTTCAATTTCCGTAGTGTCATTCTAGGTTTATGCATCACGTAAAATTGGTCGTTCCCAAGGTCTGCAATCGGGTATATTTTGCAGTGTAAGATAGCATTTGTAAATGTTTTGTCGATAGTTTTCATTGTAATCCGTCTTTCTGGGATTTCGAAGTTCATTTACGTGTTAGTTGTTCTCTAAAGCGGGTCATAGTTATTACCTGATCATCTGTTGTTCACCGTTGAACACGTTTCACTAAAAACAAGAACTTTTAAAATTAACCTCATACTTATTATAAATCTGTGATTTTGTAATTACAAGTAAGAGAAGTAACACTGCCAGATCGTCCATCAAACGTTTTAATTACATTAGAATACCTCCTGTTTAACATTGCGCAAAAATGGAACAAAAGCGAAAGTCACCTGGAAATGGAATAGTAAAAAAATGAATAAAACGAGGAATTTTACCAAAAATAATTGTTGAATAAAACCAGAAAATAAGTCAATGAAAATTTTCGAGAATCAATTCTCAATGATAGTTGATTGATTCGGACCATTTGGAGGGAGAAATTGCTCGCGGGTTGCTTTCACGATATTCCAAGGTATGAATACGCACGTAGAATAACAGGTTTCAGAAAGATAAGTAAGAATTCGTACTTTTTTCCATTTAAAGCTGCCAAACACTTTTGGACACTGGCGATAAGACAATGCTACGAAGGCCTCAGAATACGATGTAACTGAAAAGGAAAAAATATATACCTATATTTACCAGATCTAAATCGTTCGAAAGTTAAACTCCAGCTCTAGAATCTGTGATTTTCGCAAATATTCTTGGAAGCGAGATGATGTAATTAATGCCGGAGGAAAGTTTCAGAATATCGAAGTAAGGTGAAGTGGGTTCAAATTCCTTAAAATAGTCAAACATTACGTATCGATCATACACGAGGATCGAAGCATATTAATATTTTCCAAGTACAGAGAATAGCGTTTTTCACTGAAGTCAAGGAATCGCCTTTTACCCTAATAAGATCAGGTCGAGAATTCCAAAATTCCAGTGTATATATTCGCTTTTTCTTATGCATATAAAAGCTCTGCATTATTGCGATCGCCGAAAAGTAAATAAAAATGCTAAAGCTGCTATGGTTATATTTTTATATGTTGCAGAAAATCTCTTCTGTCAGTAAAGCTTGTCGTAATTCCTGAACACTGACATTCATTTGGTACTGGATTTTAAATGCAAATCTATCGAACAATTATTAGTGATACATGGATCCAGAAGTCAATTCCACAAGCGAAAAGTGCGAGAAAAGAAAGTGTTAACATAGAACCTACGGTTCCATCTAGCCAGCTGAAATATAAATTGATGACAGTTCGACGCCAGTCAAGTGTTGTCCTTAAATAAATAAATCTAGGGGCAATAGCAAAGAGATTATCCGAGCATTTACCATGAAAATATTTATAGAAAAGGCACGCAGAGATGGGGCTAAGGCAATGTTACAGCAGCGGCGTAATGACTGAAGGATATATGCCAGATCAATCCTAATAATATTACATATTTCTTTTTAGATTTTATCTAGGGAAATGTCAGGGAGACTAAGCCATATGTGGCAGCAATATTCTTATCATGGATGATTGGTAAACCTATAGATATGTAAGATAGATTCTAGAAAAAAATTATCTTACCCGACACAGTGAAGCGACTTTTTTGCAGCAACATAGGAATGTATTCAATATAGTCTTTCGTCGTCGTCATTGGCCGAGATAGAACTCACTACACCCCTCCAGTATTCCCTGTGCCTGTGCATTTGAAACCCTGGCGCAGTTTGTAGCGAAATTCATATCTTGTCAAATAGCTGAATACTTGATGCTTCGCCATGGCTACCAAGGGTGTTTTAATGTGATACCAACACTAGGCGCCATCCTGTTATGTAACCCATAACTGGAGGGGAGTGACGGATTAATACTTTTCCCAAGGCTACCAGTGCTTCAGTGAATGCAGGGTACTCAACAGGATTTCGAACTCGGCTCCCCGATTTCTCTTTCCAAGCCGATATCCACTGTACCACAACGCACATCCGTCGCTGAACGCTTACAGCGCCTGGTATTCCCAAGCGGTCACCCAACTAGGTACTGATCAGGCTCAACGTTGCTTAACTTCGGTGATAGAACGAGGACCGGTGTATTCAACATATGCTGTAAGCCGTAATAGACTTTACACTTTATGTCAGTTGAGGCAGACACGTCAATATTCATTACATGTTTGAAGAAATGTGTGGCGTTATCTTCAGGTAAATTAACATTATATATATATATATATATATATATATATGTGTGTGTGTGTGTGTGTGTGTGTGTGTGTGTGTGTGTAAAAAGAAAAGTGTATGTATATAATTATAAATATCAATATATATATATGCAAGTTGTTATATTTTTTATATTATTTATATATTATATATGAGTGGTACTTATTTGAAAGCGCTCAATATCAGTGATAGAGCTGACATATTCATATAGATAGGTGTGAGTTTGTAACCCTGGGTTTCACTCTCTTGCGATCGTCAGACAAACATATCGGATGTTTAATCCTATTGATGAGCTGTGATATAGCGAAACAGATCTGTCTGCGGATGACTATATATATGTGTGTGTGCGTGTGTGTGTTTTAATCGTTTCACCCCAAACAAAGTGGTACTGCCACTGGTGTGCATGGGGCTACATAAGAGAAAAGCAAAAGTGTAAGTAGAAGAAGAGCGACGAGGAGGACGGACCGGTTACGTAGGGATCAGAGAAATGGCAAGATTAGGACGGGAATGCCGGTGTGAAAACAGTTGCGAGGAAAGAGTGAGAAAGGAAAAGAACAAGATACACCGGCTGATGGGGAAAGGAAGAGAGAAGGACTGGAGTTAAATGAAGAAGAGATGGAAATTGATATTGCATTCAAATTCTTGGAGATTTTAGGCATCAGGTTAGCAAGTATACGGAAGGGAGTTCAACTAGCGGAGAGTGCGAGAAAAAGAAGCTGATGGTGTCGTAGTGAAGGGGGCATTTGGTTGATTTAACTGTGAAAGTGTGGGATCTAGTTGCAGTCTGGTAGCTCGAGCGAATTCTTGTGGAATCAGGGTGTTAAGCTCGTCGGAGCAGAAGCCATGAAAGCATTTCTGGAAGAGACAGAGAGTAGTCACATCCCGTCGGTGAGGAAGTAGCTGGAGACGGGCTGCCAGGTCGAGACCGGTCACATTACAGATTCTATTTTAGAGCCTGTCAAGAACACTGACAAGATATGCAACAGTATTCACTACACGGTCAGAGAGTTGATATGTTCATATGCAAGATGAACTCAGGTTTTTAAAAACATCCTGGCCCACCGCAGTAACCCGAATCTCTTAACAGTAGATTTAGCTACTGATTCAATGTAATTGTTCCACTTGATGAATTCAACAAAGACCGTACTAATTTGTATCATTAAAGTTTATAAATATGCATAGAAAGACCGGTGACATGTAAGAAAGAAAATGAGAGAGAGACAGAAAAAAACTTGATAGATACAGTTACTGAATTTTGATCTGAAATGTTGGCACACTATTTACTATGAGACCTAATAGACTTGAGAAGCTAAAATTATTAATAAATTATTTCAGAAAAATACAAACATAAAATATCATGTCTATATACGTATGTATGTATGATTTAAAACGAAGTATCTATCGCAAATCAAATAATAAAAATCATCTCATAAATTTCTATTCTCACTGTACCAACACAATAAAACACAAAATAATTATCCGATTGTATTCAATATCACTAATAATTTGTAGCACTCAATATTTATATAAATATTTACATTGGAAATTCTTTTAGGTTCCTCTAATACCATAATTATTTCATATTCAGTACGAAAGAAAATCTCATAAATTATTTGAAAATGGAAGATATTTCCATTCTGACAAAACTTACCAGTCAAAATATTGTGTTCTGCCAAGGAACTCACAAATAAGCCCAAAGTAAAACTTGTTACAAATTCTAAAAGAATCAGTCAGTTAAATGCCATACGTGATACACGTTTTGGGCGATCATGTCTCGAAAGAGACATAACTGACTGGGCAGAAGATTATACCGCAGTAGGTTGCCATTGCTTTCTGCGGTAGACCTGTTTGCCAGTCAAGGCTATTGAACCCAATCTGTCCTGTTATTTGATTCATAGCTAGAGGCAGAAGAGATAGATTATATTACATAATTATATTAAGTATCATATTTGGGGATCAGTTTATTACGTCATAGCAATAGAAACATGATCCCTCACTTTATGTCCACATAAATTTTTGTTTGTTTTAACTATTATATTTAGTCAGTCAGTTAAGTACCATACGTGATACACGCTTTGGGCGATCATACCTCAAAAGAGACATGACTGACTGGGCAGAAGATTATCCGCAGTAGGGTGCCATTGCTTTCTGTGGCAGAATGGTTACCAGCCAAGGCTATAGAACCCAATCTGTCCTGTTATTTGACTCATTGCTAGAGGGAGAAGAGATAGATTACATTACATTATTATATTAAGTATAATTAGAGGGGATCAGTTTATTACTTAATAAGAATAGAAAACCGATCCTCCACTTTTAGCCCAGTAGAGATTTTGGTTGTTCTCAACCATTATATTCAATGAGTCAGTTAAGTGTCATACGTGATACACGCTTTGGGCGATCATGTCTCGAAAGAGAAATGACTGACTAGGCAGAAAATTATCCTGTAGTAGGTTGCCATTGCTTTGTTCGGTAGACTGCTTGCCAACCATGGCTATAGAAACCAATCTGTATTATTATTTAACCCCCAACTTGAAGGAAGAGACGGATTAATACCTTTACCAAGGGTGTTTGTGCGTAAGTGAATGCAACGAATTCAACTGGAATTCGAACTCGGCTCCCCCATTTTTCGTTCCGAGTCAATATACACTGCACAACATAGCACATTCCTATTTACTTCACACATACCCGACTTAAGTAATACACAACATAATGAAAACTATCGCCCGGTTCACACTCCACCCACGTCTATTGAACAGGTGAAGAGGCTCACCCCTTTTTCCCTGCTTAGGGTGTGGTTTCCGGTTTTCTCTTTTCCAATCTTTTCACTCTTACGTAGACCCCTGCACATCAGTGGCGTTACCGCCTTGCTCGGGGTGATATGATTAAAAAAAATAAAATAAAATAAAATGTAACATGAAGGATTAATTTACGCTATCACGCGTAATTATTTCCACAAGTAATACATCGGAGAAACATCAGGTAAAACAAAATATTTTATGAACACAAAAATAATTATTTTAAAATCATAATATCTGTAAAACAAATTTTGATTATTATTTTTTCTAAATCTCCGATTTAGTTTGTATTAATGTTATGGTAAATTTCCAAAGTTCAAATTCATTTTTATTTTTTATTATTTTTCATAGACTATATTTGAATGTTATTACATTGTCAAGGATTTTCAGGTTTCAAAAGATTTTTTTGTGTTTGGAAAACGAATGTAGCAACATTTGAAAGTAATCGGGAAAAATAATATAAAACAAAATGAAATATGAGCGTTTTAAGAATTACCGATACCGTTGAACAACTAATTCGAAAATGCAAAATATTAAATAAAAAATATTGATAGACATATCCTGTTGATATTATTTCAAACATCTGATATATATATATATATATATATATATATATATATATATAAACATGCTACACCATGAAAATATTAGGTCACTGAATAAGTTTTAACTATTTTCCAAAAGATGACGTTCCTTGAACGGCGTGAGTGTTATTTTGTTATTTCAGGTGATAACGCATCTGTAAAGAAAAAAATTGTAAGCAAGCTTGCAACTCAGTGTATATCATTTCGCCAAAGTGTAAACAACTACGTTTTTCTTAACTGTAAACATGTTTGATTTGGTTCCAAAGAAAGTTGATTTGCGAGGAATATTACTGCACTACTTTATTCAAAAGAAATCTGCAGCTGATTCGCTTAGAATTCTTCTTGAGACTACGGCGGCCATGCTATGCGACAAACTATTGGTTTAGACGCTTCGAAATAATGATTTTCTTGTTGAAAATAAAGAACGCCAAAGCGTACTAAAAAAGTTTGAAGACATAGAATTGGAGGAACTACGTCATGAAGCCTCATATCAAGCACAACCTGTAATCGCAGGATCATACGGATTTGACTACATAACAGTTTCGAACGATTGAACGCGTGAGAAATTATTCAAATGAACGACATCGGGTACGATTTGAAGCCAAAAGACGTCGAATAGTGTCTTGTTACTTGGGAACGACTACTTCAACGGTGAAAAAAAAGATGTTTTGCATTGTATATTCACTGACGATGAAAAGTGGGTACACTACAATAACACTAAGCGTAGAAGATCGTGGGATAATCAAGGCCATGCGTCAACATCGGCGTTAAAGCAAAATGTTCATGGCTCGAAGCTTCTGCTCTTTAATAGGTGGCATCAACATTGTGTATTTTATTATTAGCGGCTGAAACTTTTTTAATCGTTTCACCCAAGCAAGGAGGTACCGCCACTGAAGTGAAGGAGGCTACATAAGAGAGTTAAAGTTTTAGGCAGTTAAAGTTTTAGGATAAGAGATGGGAATTAACTTTGCATTTAAATTCTTGGAGGTTTTAGTTGTCAGAAAAGCAAGTATATGGAAGAGAGTTCCACAGGCTTGAGGCGTGAGAAAAGAAGGGCAAGAGAATGATGTGAACACAGGAGTGAAGACATTTACGACGGTAGAGAGAAAGGAAAATAACAAGATACACAGGGTGATGTGGAAAGAGCTGAAGTTAAGTGGCTAAAAGATGGGAATTGACTTTGCATTTAAATTCTTGGAGGTTGTAGCCGTCAAGAAAGCAAGTATATGGAAGGGAGATCCACAGGCGGGGCGGGGTGAGGAAAGAAGCTGTTAGAGTAGAATTGTCGCCTGCATTTGGTTGATCTAACTGTAAAAGGGTGGGATGTTGACGCCAGTCTGGTTGACTGGGTAAATCCTTGTGAAGGGGGCACCAGTGGTGAAGCAGTAGTTATGAACATATTTGTAGAAGTGACAGAGGGAAGCCACATCCCGTAGTTGAGAAAGTGGTTGGAGGCGAGCTGACAGGTCGTGACCAATCACATTAAAGATTCTCCTTTGGAGCCTGTCGAGAACACAGAGGCGAACAGCAGTGGCGACTCACCTGATATGACAAGGGTATTCCATGCACGGTCAAATGGTTGATTTGTATATGTGCAACCGATGGAAATTATCACAGGAGATCGCTATCGACTACAATTTATTAGTTTGAGTCGGGCATTGAAGAAAAAACGGTCACTATTTATGCAATAAGACAATTAATCTTTCATGAGAGAGAGAGAGAGAAAGAAAGTGAGAGAGAGAAAGAGAGAGAAAAAGAGAGAGAATGAAAAGATAAAGCAAGAGTGAGGGAAAGAGTATTTTTAAAACGTAGTTGTCAACAGAAAATGCTGGGTGTCAGTTGGAGGCCTGATTGTGATCTTGTTGAGGACCCAGAATAGGTCCGGAAGAAAACTCGAACTGGGTATTAGTAAAACATATATATTTAACGAAAGAACAAATACAAGGAGTGTTACACATCAGTCGGACTGACAAGTATTAGACCGGGCTAACTCAACCCAACTCAACTCCACCCCAAGAGGCATAATCTCCCGGTAATCATAACAATAGGACGACTTCATTATAGTCCAAAAAGGATAGGACCCATAACAGATCACGAGACTGTGTACCGCGAATAACTAGGCTCACACTGTCTAGCTCTAATATACTCAGATATTAACTATTTTTTATAATCATTTCACCTCAAGCATTGCAGGACCGCCACTGTTGTACAGAGATACTTTGAGAGATACAGTTAGAGAAAACACAAGTTACTGTGGATATCGGAGAAAGAATGAGAATCAGTGAAATAGAAGATGACAATTGACGATGCATTTAAACTTTTTGAGATTGTAGCTATCAAGGAAGCAAGCAAAGGGAAAGAGTTTGAAATAACGGGAAGTGTGAGAAAAGACACTGTTAAAGTAGTGGACGCGGTTACATTTAACTAATTTGACGCTAAAACTGTGGGGCCTCGATGCCATCTTCCTTTACACATATCGCAAACTTTTAAATTATAGATAAGTGTAAACGTGTTTGCGTGTCCTGGGGCAAGTTTTTGCGAGTTCATCAGATGTCTATAGTTGGATGAAATTCAAATGTTACGTTAAATATATAACACACTTTGAAAAACTACTAATTTGGCTTTTTCAATAATCTCGGAATTTCGTGTTATAATTGACGATGAATATAGAATTATTTCAAACTTTTTCTCATCTTGTTTGGTATACGTGTTATAATAGAGGGTGGCGTAGTGGATACAGTAGTTGGTAATTCTTCTGTTAGTATAATCTAGTGGTCATGAGTTCGATCCTTAGACTTGGTAGTGGCGAACCAAATTCCATCATTAAAGACCAATAGTTCATTTCACAGGATATTTCGCAATAATCAACGAGATAATTCACATCAGCCAATCTTATCGACACCTGATGATGACCAGAGGGTATTTGGTTGCAACGTTATGTCTATTATAACACCTACAATCCTAATCAAAAATTTAAGACCACTTAAAAAGAATTTTTTTCTTTTACAGATAGATTTTAAACTCCTATCACTTAAGGATACCAATACTACAATCTAAAAGGTTATGGAAACAAAAAGTTACATGGTAACACCTTTAAGCAGAGATTGCTAATTTCTAACTGAACTAAAGACATTGGAATTACCATAGATCTAACAATTTATACCCCTGGTCTTATAATTTTGATCATGTGTAAATCGCCTCATTTTATAAAAATGTAAATTTCTAAATAAAATGTTTGGAATATAGCTTTTTGTTTCCGTAACCTTTTAGATGGTAGTATTGGTAACCTTAAGTGGGAGGAGTTTAAAATCTATCCGTAAAAAAATATATATCTTTTTAAAGATTTTTAAATGGTCTTAAAATTTTGATCAGGAGTGTATATCAAACAAAATGAGAACAAAAGTTCGAAATAATTCCAAGATCACTAATTTGGCTTATTTCACTGATGATTATTTTCTAACTCATTTCAATTCAGGTTGTATTTTTATTTATTTCTTTGTATTTTATTTCATTTCTTCAGCGTCTACGAATTCCGCATGATTTTAATTTTAATTTTATTTGAATTCTTACAAAGTTAACACTGAAAACATACGTAAATACGGAATATAAAAACGATAGAGTTAAAGTCAAAGAAAAAGTTTCGCCGTTGACTATGAATTTTCTTTTCTTTTGAACACGTTCTGAAATAAAATTCTCTATTCATTGTTCCTCGTTGAATAATCTCAAGGTGAAATATTTTCAAAACACATTAAAATTATATGTGATTGACAGCCAACTTTGTATACACGCAGACATGCACACATACACTACCGGCCATAATTATTAGTCAACCTCAGTGTTTTAAGAATGATGTATTTCATACTAATTTTTAGTATTTATTGCCAAGTAAATAATTGTAAATAAAAAGAGAATGGTTCTTTTGTTAATACTGCACAATAACATAGGCATCAAATGAATTTATAAATATTTAATAATTATTTATATTGCAGTTTCATCGATGAAAGAATAAGGAAAGTTTAGGGTGTTTCAGACGAGTTCATCTTTGCTTCCATGCCTTGTAAAAATTTGCAAAGTAATAATAGCAAAGAAACATTCTATTTTCATTTAGAATTATCCACTTGGCAAACAGTGCCTCCTCAACAGGTGTTTACCCGTTCAACCAGACTGGCAACTGGGTCCCACCCATTCACAGTCAGGTTAGCCAAACGCAGACGACAATTCTACTCCTGCAGCTTCCTCTCTCGCACTTCCCGCCTGTGGAACTCACTCCCGTATTCTTGCTTTCCTGACGGCTACGACCTCCAGAAATTTAAAAGCAAAGTTAATACTCACCTACTAACCACTGGCCTCTAGCTCTCTCCCCTCCCCTGTATAACCTTCCCTTTCTCTCCGCCCATGTACCTGTCATTGCACCTGCTTTCTCAGCTTTCTATTGTTCCTTTCTAACTAGCTTGTACTCCTCACTCTTTTCTAATTAATCTCTTTACATTTATGTAACCCCCTGCACATCAGTGGCGTTTCTGCCTTGCTCGGGGTAAAATGATTAAAAAAAAAAAAAAAAAAAAAGAAATACATAATTTCTTTAAAAAAAAGATTGGTGGGAGGGGCTACTAAACATGAAGCAAAGATGAACTCGTCCGAATGTTCTTCATCCTTTCTTTGATGAAACTGCAATATAGGTAATTATTAAATATTTATAAATTCATTTGATGCATAAGTTATTGTGCAGTATTAACAAAAGAACCGGTGAAAAACGCTCGTCAGAGCCGTTGCCATAAAAATATTTGCAGAAAAGACAGAGTGAAACGACTTGATGTCGATGAGAACATGGCCGAAGTCGAAATCGAACATCAGGACCGATTACAGTGCAGATCCTTCTTTCTATTTTGTCGGGGAACCTGAGTTGTATGTCCATTAAGATGCCTTCAGCATCTATTATGTTGCATTTAGACAGAAAGGCGTTGCTTGGGTGTTTGAAAGTTTAAAACTAATCCATGGTCCTGGAGTTCAGACTCTTTGGACGTTGGCACGAAAGACAATAATTGTTTCTAGTTAAAGGGAAACCGTAGACTGAAAGAAAAATGAATGGATGTAAGTCAAATTTTGATTTCCTGGTATCGATATCAAATAAGGTTTTTTTCGTCATAAACTGAATTTTGAAGGCTAAATAGGTCCTCTGAGTAAATGGTATCATGGCTGAGACGAAGAATTACAATTATACCTAATGAGAGCCAAACACGAAGCAAAAATTAAAATAAAAGAACTGAAAAAAATACAGATATACAGGCAGATAAACAGATACACACACACAAACATATTGCCTTATATATATATAATTTTCCATAATTTTCGACATTTCAAACGCTTTCAGACTCTTCACAGGCCATCTTCAAGGTTTTTTTTTTTATCATATGGTATCATAGTTGAGTGCAATGTAATTTTTCGTTTTAGTTTTTTTTTTCTTTTTGAAATAAAGAGTTCTTTAAAGCAGCCACGTGATGCGTGCGGCGGGCATCCTGTGAGCGCATGCTTATTTTTTTTATTTAATATATATATATATATATATCTATATCTATATATACATATGTATATATAGATATGTGTGTGTGTGTGTGTGTGTGTGTGTGTACACTAAAACGTAGAGGAATAAAAAGCAATCAAATATTTACCAAATCTATACCACTTAAATAGAAATTAACCACTTGAACTACTTAAACATATATAAAAAAAGCAATTAACCACTTACACCATTCAAGAAATAAATGCGACATTAACCAAGCACGCTAAGATGTCCGAAAAAAAGGAATTAAAAACATTTAACTATTGCACAAATTCTAAATACAACTTCAGAAAAGGAAAAAAAAATCACTAACAAAGGTATATATCAAATTATACCAAAATTCATATAAATGCGGAAAAAACATAAGGAATGATATATATATATATATATATATATATATATATATATATATTAACATGTGGTGTATATATAGAAGATTCCAAAGGAGTAACCTGTACATAAAGTGGTAGGATAACTCTCTAGGAAAGCTCTAAATATACATGTATATAAATACATATAGAACAAATATATTTAGAAATTAAGACAGACATGTTATTCCATGGTTAAGCGGAAGTTTAGACCTATTTTCAGGCGAACCATCATCAACTTCGGTCTTCATTGTACAGAAGATTTTAGACGAAAAATCTTCTGTACAATAAAGAAGATAGTTGATGAAGGTTCCTCTGAAGTAGGTCCCTACTTCCGCTTAACCATGGAATAACGTGTCTGTCTTAATTTTTACATATATATATATATATATATATATATATATATATATATGTTGGGGTGGCTATATGTGGGTGGTGACTATTTCCGCACCCGCCTGTCGATTGAGCATTATAGAGAAATGATAGTCTTTAAAACGAGTAGCTACTCTTCCTTATTTACGCATCGTTCTTCTGTAATGTATCTGAACACTCTCTGCTACTGATGTTTTTCTTATTGTGTATATAACGAAAAACTGACTTCTGCTCATACCTTAGAGGTAAAATCGCCGAGTGATGCCTATTCGCTCAGATTTCAATCCTGGCTAGAAACAATCAGATGAACTGCAAAACAGGACTGTCTGCGGATATATATATATATATATATATATATATATAGTTATTTTAGGTTGAACATATATCCATCCTGTAGTAGACCCGGTTAAAGGTCCAGTAAGAATAACGCAAACACAACCAAATAGGAAAATACGAATATATAGTAACTACGGAAAGAATATAATACTTGAAACTCTGTTAGTAGGAACGATAATACGAGTTAGTGTGGAATACTATGATTCGACCTTCAGCCTTGAAACTGGGCCTCGTAATGGTCGTTAAGTTAGCAGTGTTCGAAGACCGACTCTTGGCTGATTTCGGGCCGCTCTGAGGGCGCTCTCCTCGGACTACTTCCTCTCACCTCTTGTGAAGGAAGGTATAAGTAATGGTTGGATGAGTTCCTTCAGTCTGTTAGTGATGCCACCATAACAAATCCGATCATCGGAGATGAGTTCTGTCAGTAATGTTTAGGGGTTTAAATACCAGCAAATATTTGGTAAGCCATAGAAAATGAAACCATAAATCAAACAATAATTCTTCTTTTTTATGTGCTGTATACTTTCAGGGCGTAGCGATCACAGACCTTCATCTATTCCTATCCCTTGTCGCTCTTAACAATTTCCCTCTTGGTAAATCTCCACAGTTCCTCGTTCTTTCCATCTATCCACCGTGTGACTATTAGCTTCTCCAAACCCTCTTTCCCATTTATCTTTCAGAAACCTCAGTTTTCTTTTTCCCTGTTGTTAAGTGTATATTATTTTCGTTTGCATGTATTTTCTAACCTATTCGGTCCATTTTATACTCATCATTCTCAGCATTCATTACCAGTCATATATTGTTGTGGGTTCTCCCCTTTTTCCAGGATAATAGACTCGTCTAGAGTATACATATACTCCTCCATAGAAGCGAGTTAACGTTAGACATCGAGAGATCCGCGAGATACCGAAGATACCGAGAGATACAGCGTCCGTAGTTCATAGTAGCGCTGAGCTCCACTCAGCAGAATATTATTATACAGCACGCGTCAGCTTCCGACGTGGACATACTAATTCTACTACGGATTCACTTCAGAGACATTGTATATATCCGACTTACTAACTGTATTCCTAGATTACTAACCTGCGTTCAAGTTTGTATTCTTTACGTTTAATATACTTCTTTTTCTATCTCAAATTCTGCTTGTTGTTCCCTTACTTTGTGAGGTTCCCATTCCCGGGATCCACAACATATAAAATGACCATTTCGTGCCATTTAATGTATTTTTTTTAGTAAAACTATCGAGAAATCTTTTAGATATTAACTAGCAGTATAGCCCGGCGTTTCTCGGGTGTAATGAAAGCTTTAAAACTAATCCAGGGTCCTGGAGCTCAGACTCAGCCTAAAGAATATTTGTGTGAAGTTTGGTGAGAATCGGATGAAAATCGGGGATAAGTATAAAGGACATACAGACAGATAAACAGACACACACACGCACACTCACGTATATTGCCTTTTATATATATATATATATATTATCGATTTTCTGCACTATTGTAAAAAATGCAACCTTCAAACTTCTGAACATCGTCTCTAATGTCTTTGTCTATGAGTGTATCAAATTTGTTGAAAATCGGACCACTCCTTCTATAACCCCATTTTTTCGATTATCGATTTTTGATATTTATTGGGGGTACCTTGACACAAAACCTAGTTAAGAACACTCGCAGA
The DNA here is from genome assembly GCA_037127315.1 of Ascarosepion bandense. NCBI lineage: Eukaryota > Metazoa > Mollusca > Cephalopoda > Sepiida > Sepiidae > Ascarosepion > Ascarosepion bandense. Next base: position 420,537 of record JBBBDQ010002110.1, read on the forward strand.
CACTTAGAGTACAATTTTGTAAATTTTCAAGAAGATCGGTTCAGCCGCTTCGGAGTCTATAGGTAACGGACACACACACACACACACACACACAGAGACAAAGTTCCATTTATAAATAAGTTTAGATATATTCAGTCTCCCGATAAAATCCGAATTAATTCCTGATAAATGATGCTTCCTTTATTCCTGATATTAAAGTAAAATAAAAAAATATTATTACTGCATTTTTCATTATATTTTGTCACCCTAAATTAAAAGACTATAATTTTTATAGAACTTTAAATCCTTTTAATCAAAGCTTATCTATATTTTATAATTTATTGGCAAAAAGTATACAACCTAAACACATTTTATAGCCTTTCATGAAATAAATTTATGTCAACTTTCTTAATAATATATAATGACATCAAAAAATAAAAAAAATAAAACGTGTATTAAAAATCCATATTTTCTTTCTGTTACTCCGCAAAGCCAACAATTTATTACTCCCATAATATTTTTAGAAAAAGTTACTAGAACATTTAGTTCCCTCTCCTAAGGATATAATCATTCATGCCTGTCTCGTTTGAGATTTTGCTCTCTTTCAGTTGGTCAATTAAATTAAACTCGGGCATTATGATTGTCCAATCTAGTAATTTTAACATTTACTTACCCAGAATCCCTTCGTATTGCAACCGGTAATGCTTGTGTCATTATCATATGAAAACACAAACTTCCACTCAAAATAACTTATTTTCGTTAAATATATGGCATCTAGCGTATTTATGATACCATCGATGAAATGCAAATGAATAATCTCATCTCTATATCTCGCCCAACTCCAAACCATGAAGTTTCAACCTCCATTGCTCAATGTTTGCGGCACAAGAAATTTCCTGGTGCAAATCAGCATAATGACACCGAATTTCTTTGATGGCAGCAGACCGAAACTGCTCGTTTTTTGCTTCATTAAACGACATTATGCTCTGTTAAAATTGTTGATTTTTATATGCTTATAATTGAAGCTAAAACATTTCAGGGGACCTTTTTGTGATTCGACTTTAGTAACGGTCGTCGACTATGTGAGCAACAGCGGTTTAAGTGTGCATTATATTTCACTGTAGATTTGTATCTGTTTTCATTTTTTTGTTATTTATGTAACGGCATATCAACTCCTCATAGGTCATTTAATGCCGAAATTTAATTTTCTTGGGAGCTTTGAAGTTATAAAAATATTATATATATTTTATAGCATTCGGAATTTTATGCGGAGTAAATGATAGCCATCTTTTGTGCATATGCATATTGTAAGAACATAATTGCTACAAGCAGGGATGTGTGTGTCTTTACGTAGCAGTTTCGATGAAGTTATATTTTCGATAAACAAAAAATGAGTGCATGGTAATCACTATAAAGAGGAGGCCAAAATGCCAATTACGAGTTTGGGATTCTAAAATCTAACAAGTGCAGACATTATAATACCTGAGAAATGTTCAAACAGAAGACATAAAGTGCCATACAGAATTCCGAAGGCGTATTGGCATGGCCAGCGATGCATTCCTGAAGCCGAGTAGAGTATTGAGAGACAGTGTCCTGGATTGTTATGTGATGACTTTCCCTCAGAATGCTGGACAATCTCATCAAAGTGGAAAGAAAAACTTGTTGCAACAGAAATGTGTTTATATAGAAGGACTAGCAGTATAGTCCGGCGTTGCTCGGGTGTAATGAAAGCTTTAGATCTAATCCATAGTCTTGGAGCTCAGAATATTTGTGCAAGAATCGGATAAAAATTGTGGATTTGTATAAAGTTTGGTGAGAATTGTATAAAAATTTGTATAAAGGGCATACAGACAGATAAACAGACACACACACTTGCCTTATATATATTATCGATTTTCTGCACTATTGTAAGAACTGCAACCTTGAATCTTCTAAATATCGTTTCTTATGTCTTTGTCTATGAGTGTATCAAATTTGATTAAAATCGGACCACTCCTTCTATAACACTATTTTGTCGATTATCGATTTTCGATATTTATCGGGGGGTACCTTGACACAAAACCTAGCTAAGAACACACGCAGACGCTTATAGTACAACTGTGTAAATTTTCAAGAAAATCGGTTCAGTCGTTTCGGAGTCTATAGGTAACGGATACACACACACACACACACACAGACACACACACACAGACACACACACAGAGGCAAAGTTTCATTTGTAAATAAGTTTAGATACTGAGGATAACATGGACGGGACAAGTAAGCAATGATTAGATTATAAAGAGAATGGATACAAGATGGAAACTGATAATTAACACCCGAAACAGGCAGTAGAAGTTTTGGGGCCTTGTAATGATGAAGAAGGTCTTGGAGAATCTGAGGCTCATGGGACGACTGATAGAAGGGAAGATAGACAAGGGAAAGCAACGCATGAAATTTTGATGAATTTGAGTATATGAAGGTTAGAGCGTGGATTGAGTGGGTTAACAGGACAAGGGGTATTAAAGGCAACAAGGGATAGGGAGATATGGAAGGACCTAATTTCTTATGTACTAAAGAAACACGTCACATAAACAAACATTGTTCATCATGCATGATTAATAGAAAGTATTCCCGCGAATGAAAAACTAGAATTCCTATTTTTGTACTATGTTTAGCATATATAAGATATCTATTAAGTATTCAAGATTTTAAATCATTAAATATTATTCACATTATTTAGTAACTGGTTATTGAAATTTTGAAATTACATTTTTTGCATACATACGAGGTTTGACTGAAAAGTTCATATGCTTACCAAGATACATTCTTGAAACGTGATCAAATCAGGTTTACTTTTTAACTAAGTACCAAATGTGATCCACACACTCCTTGCATCGTTTTTGCATCTCTTCGGCCCCATTCGTTAAAAAAAAGGGTTCATTGATAGTTTTACGTGTTAAGTGTAACAAAAGAAAAAATAAATGTTTGGCCAAAACACAGAGATAAAAATCAAACAGACAAATATTTAATTCACAAACCACACCAAACACATTATTTACAAACATACAACTTTTGTTGCATTCAAAACAAGAGACATAGACTTTTCTACTGGCAATTGTTACGAGAAGGGAAGGGGAAGGTAAGGTCAGTATCTTTACCCAGTTAAGTTGGTGAGGAAGTTAAGTGCTATACTTTTTGGAAATCCTCAAATGAGTATATAAAGAATAATTTTAAGAATGGTAAATGAAAGAGTCAAAATATGTATTTACCTATATAGATCCATGAGCTTCTCTTTCAGGTTTTAGTTAGTCGGTAACTTCTTATAAATTCTTTCGGCTGGATATAAATCCTTGAATCATAACCGGAGTTGATAACATCAGCGAACTCTGGCAACAACTGCCCAAAATTATTTTGTATAGGGGGCAAACAACTAATTTGCATATTTCTAGAACTTTTCGAATTCTCTCGATTCTACTGGAACATTCCACAATCTTCCAAAACGTTCTATTCTTAATTTCTCTATATTTACGACTACTTCATGATTTAAAACGCTTTTATAATAACTGGTAGGACTCAAGTGAATCCCTTACTACAACTTTTTAAACATTATTGTTATTATTTTTGTATATAAATGCATCCTTGTAACATTAGCAAAAAAGGAAAATTCATTAACAGCATCACCACTGCAACACGTGTTTTCAGCCAAATTCTTTTCATGTAGCTGAACATACGTTAGTCAGATTGAGTCAATTCAGGAGAATAGGGTGAGGGATAAACCTGTTCAAAGGTAGAGTCACGAACAAAAACCAGAGCAACAAAGTATTGTGAGCTGAATCATTGTGCTGATAAAACAAAACCCCTTTTTATTAGATTTCTTTAGTGGTTGATTTTATAACTGCTTCAATTGTTTGGCATTATACTCTCCATTGATGATGTGGCTCTTTCAAAGAGATTCAATAAACAATATAACTTTTACGTTAAAAAATTCGAGGCTATCACATTCCTTTCAGATCAAACATGTTTGGCCTAATTTTAAGCAGTTTCAAGGTTTTTTTTAACTGCATGTATTGTCTGTTTTTTTTTGTTTATTTATTTATTTTTTCTTAAATAGATGAATCCAACCTGGTTATATAGTTCACAGATACAAGCCAAGTATAAATTATCAGCTTTTAGCCATACAAATTTCAGTATAGCGAAAATAATCAACTACCTCACGGGATATGTTAGAGGCACTGGATAAATGATGAATAGTCAATCGTTTGTCGTCCATTATATTGCAGTCAAAACGATCAGTATTTTCTTTTCGGAGGTAGCAGTTGCAGGACAACCAGTGATTGGTCATCTTCAAGACAACACTTTTTCCTCCTAAATTCAGCTGCCCACTTTGGCACTATAGACAAAGTTAGAATATATCCCTCAATGTAGTCCAACCTTTTCACTCTTTTCTTTTTTTCTTTTTTTTTTCAATTGGTGTAGATAGACTAAACTATCGCCCGGTTCACACTCCACCCTCGTCTATTGAACAGGTGTAGGGGCTCATCCCTTGTTCCCTGTTTAGGATGTGGTTTCCGGCTTTCTCTCTTCCAACCTTTTCACTCTTTTCTTTTTTTATCAATTGGTGAAGATAGACTAAACTATCGCCCGGTTCACACTCCACCCTCGCCTATTGAACAGGTATAGAGGCTCATCCCTTGTTCCCTGCTTAGGATGTGGTTTCTGGCTTTCTCTCTTCCAACCTTTTCATTCTTACATAGCCATCTGCACATCAGTGGCGTTACCGCCTTGCTCGGGGTGATATGATTAAAAGAAAAATATGTCAGTATGAACTTTCTTTGGGTTTAAACCCTTTTTTTCTGCAGGCAGCTGATAACGCCGCGATGACAAATTCTATCAATTTTTAAGAGAATTCGCTAGTATTTACTTTTGAATTTTCAGTCAGATATTAGTTTAGCTGGTATTAAAAAATCAGTTATTAACCAGAACAGTTGATATTAGTGCATGCACAATATCAAAGTTCTAAGAAGAGTTAAAATTTAAGCATATCTATATTTCACAACTGTTGACTAACTCTATCATAGTCAGCTTATAAACCTTTCAGCTTACATCCGTACTTATTATGGATGATTTGATACTCATGTAAAATGGGATTAATGTCATAATACCAGTCAATATAACAGGAAAATACAAAAAATCAAACTAATCTTCATCAGCATAATGTTGTTTACCATATAAATCGTACCAAAATGATTACGAAGATAAGAAAATATTAGCAAACTTAATGTTTCAAAAGTTTATTTATGCTGAAAGCATAAATAACCATTTAGTTCTTTTAAAGAAAACAATTCTAATTATATATCTCGAGTAAAAAAACTGAATTGCCGTAAACAAAAGCATAAAGAGATCAAACAAACGCCAAAAGAAACACTGAGGCATCAACAAAAACACAAGATTATCATCACAAAATATGTGCTTGATTACTTAATCAGTTAAGGGCTATAAATGATACAGACTTAGGCGATTATTTGATTGACACAGAGTTGATGTAATGACTATGCGTACAACTTGGTTCCCCTTTGCACTAATGTGATTGGCGAAGGACGCAGAGATGTCTACCGCTAGAGGTATACGTCCATACGACTAGAGGTCTACAGGTCTTTGACTAGAGATATACGATTATGGGTTTACATCTATTGAATACGACTACGTCTAAGGATACTGCATACGACGAGTACCGTCCATTACGTCTAGGTACTAGATTGTCCTACCCGGTTGCATTTGCCTAAACCGCTAAAACTTCCTCGAATGATATATCAGTCAGTTAAGTGCCATATGTGAAACACACTTGGGCGACCATGTTTCGAAAGAGACATGACTGACTGGGCAGAAGATTATCCCGCAGTAGGTTGCCATTGCTTTCTGAGGTAGACTGGTGAATTATATTATTCTATTAATAAGTAGTAATTAGTGGGGGATCAGTTTAATACTTCATGACAATAGAAAACCGATCACCCACTTTATGCCCAGTAGAAGCCTTAATCAGTTTTCTGTTATATTCAGTCAGTCAGTTAAGTGCCATATGTGAAACACACTTGGGCGATCATGTTTCGAAAGAGACATGACTGACTGGGCAGAAGATTATCCTGCACTAAGTGGCCATTGCTTTCTGCGGTAGACTGGTTGTCAGCCAAGGCTATAGAACCCAATATGTCCTGTTATTAACCCATAACTGGAAGGAATAGACGGATTAATACCTTTCCCAAGGGTATCTGCGCGTAAGTGAAAACAATGATTTCAACTGGAATTCGAACTCGACTCCCCGATTTCTCGTTCCGAGCCGATATCCACTGCACCACAACGCATATATATATATATATATATATATATATATATATATATATATATATATATATATCCCTTTCCGGGACATATGAAGAGTATAATTGATCATTGAGAGTTTGGACGACTTACTGCCATATTCTCACAGAAAAAGATATTCGAACTAAATAAAAATTCAGTCAATCAGTTAAGTGGCATACGTTATACATGACTGACCGCAGTAGGTTTTTATTACATTCTGCTGTAGGCTGGTTGCAAACCAACACTCTAGAACTCTTTCTGTTTTTTTATTTAACCTATAGCTGGAGGCATTAAAGTTACCAAGCTAAAGGTTAGATTTGCTGACGTAATCAGTTGAATCAAGAAAAAGAAAACGAAGTGAAATTACGTCAGAGTAAGTGTCGTTGCCTCATTGGTTGAACCCACCCACCTGGAAGTGTGGAGGTGGAAGAAATCTCATTGGTCAAAGATTAGATACCCAGGGTACCCCGAGTAGCCAAGTTAGTTCGTGAAGTTAGTTTTAAGCTTGAAGTCGAGAAAAGTGAGGACTATGACGAATAAGACCATAGAGCTCCGGGCTGAAGATATAACGAAACGTAGAAAAGCCTGCCGCCGATCGACTTAAAAGAGTTAAAGTCGAATAATGCGCCTCCGATAGAGTCCTGGCTAGAGACGTATAGAAACAGAATGAGCCAAAAATAGTTAAGCTAGCCAAATCAGTATGAGCAGACGAGCTAAAGAGACAAGATGAATTTGCTACTACTGTCGCCACAACATCCCACTTCAGCTGTTTCCGTAAGGTTTCGATAAAGAGCCCTAAAAATACTTTTTTAAAAAATTGGAAAATTGAAAGCGCTGATTATTCCTAAATGAAAGCTTTCGCTCTCTTTTGAAAATTGAACTCGATGATTGTACATTCTGCATTTGTTGCTAATTATTCTTTTTATATGTATAAAAACTTTTCCGCAAATTATCCAGGCGTCTTCATTTATGTATTTATGTTAGTTTTTTTTTGCCGTGTTTTATTTTATCAGAAAAAGTGTACAGGTGTGTCCGATCTGGTTTGAGGTCGTAGAGAAAATGTTACCTGGTTTCAACGTGTCTTTCCTGAGATCAAAATACACAGCGTGGGCAGGACATTCCACCGTTGTAATAGACGTCTTGAGAACTAGCTGCTGTGACGAGGCCATCATCACGATTAGCGACCCGAGAGCGTCGCCATAATTGGTGCCATGTTCGACAGCATCAATCAACCCTGACTCAGGTTGCGGTCATCATCATCATTGGCGTTCGTGATCCTTTAGGGGTCAGCCAGCGAGCCAGCCGGGCGAGGTGTCACAAATATATATACATTACATATATAATGACATGTCAAAGTCAATACTCATCTACCAACCACTGGCCTCTAGCTCTCTCTCCCCTCCCCTGTATAACCTTCCCTTTCTCTCCACCTATGTATCTGTCATCGCACCTGCTTTCTATTGTTTCTTTCTAACTAGTTTGTACTCCTCACTCTTTTCTAATTAATCTTTTTACAGTTATGTAGCCCCCTGCACATCAGTGGCGTTTCCGCCTTGCTCGGGGTGAAATGATTAAAAAAAAATGATATACGTATAAATAAAAGCATTGTATATATATATACCTGCATTAAATATATAAGGATATTATATATATTTATATTTACACAATATATATATATATATATATATATATATATATATATATATTATGATATTTTATAAATATATAAAAACAGTACATATATAAATTGTATATACATACTTAAATATATACAACATAGTAATATTATGCTTTTATAAACCATTGTAATATATATATATTGTTAGGAACCTCTGTCTGAGTTACTGGAAAAAAAAGTATTTTTGAAATATCCTAAAACCTAACATTAGTACGTAAGATAAAATAGAAAAAAATGTAAAGGTCAAACAAACGGTGTAATTCATGCTGCATGCATGTGTGATAATGAGTTAGCAATTTTAGAGAACATTCTTCTTCTTCTTTGATCGCGTGATAGAACAGTGAACTGGCCGGATGTCTTCCAGACACCTTGGCACACTTGAATACGAGGTCAGTGATCTGCTTTTTGTTCGCAGGTTGATATGATCATATTTGGCCGTACGACGTCATGTGACAACCTGTGGCGCAAAATTAAGAACGGCTTTCAATTCAGTTCCCCTTCAGCCTTTGGCCTGATCGGATCGTCTTTTTATGGTTTGCTATAATCTGCTATAAGTTCTCCGTCTGGCTTTGGACTGACCGGATCGGTCTTGTATAGTTTGCAATAGTCTGTTAAAAGTCCGTGTCAAGTTTTGGCACGGCTGGATTGGTCTGTTATGGTCTGTTATATGTTCCGTGTTAATGCTTTGCTTAGCCGGATTGGTCTGTTATAGTTTTACTATAGTTTACTATAGGAAAAAGTTTCCGGTTCAGGTTTGATCTGACCATTTTGTACGTGATAGTTTTCTGTTACGAATACCCGGAGAGACATAAAGGAGTTATAAAGCGAAGATCGGTTGAAAGAAAAGATAAATTTCAAAACAAATCAAATAAGATGAATAGCAGGGGTGACCGACCAGATATGACAACAGTAATCAATGCACGGCTGGATGGTTGATTCCTATATGCGTAAGATGGACTAGGGGGTGGGGAACTGCATGGCCCAATAGAGTGACCCAATGTTCCTAGCAGCCGATTTTTCCAATTAATTCAATATAGTGCTTCCACTTGCAGTCGGGAAAGCGGGTGAGACCAAGGAGGCGTACTGATTTCACGGAGATTCGCTTGATACACACATATTATATAATTATATGTATGCACTCATTACATATATGCATCATACATATATTCACACAATATCTGCATATTGTATATATATATATATATATATATGTGTGTGTGTGTGTGTGTGTGCGTGCGTGTGTATTTAGGCAACAAACTTTCATTTAAACATGTCAAATTAAATAAATTGCAAACATTATGTTTGCTTATTTTAAATAAAGTCCGTTCATACTCACAAGTAATCTTTCACGTATTACAATCAAAAGATGTCAGATATGCGTTGAAAACTTGACATATGTTATTTTCATTCATTTCTCAATTTACCCAAGTATTTTCAATCTCTTTCCGATATCACCTTCAGGAGTGAGAGTTCTGGTAACAAATGTAAATGTGTTGCTAAAAATTACTGTACATTTTTTCTGCTTCAAATATAATGGTTGACAAATTGCTAGCAAATTTGTCAACTGTTATAACAAATTGTTTGGTACATTGAGAAATGAATGATAATAACATTTGTCAACGTTACAGTTCATATCTGACAACTTTTGATAGTAATATGCAAAAAATTATCGGTGAGTATAAACGGATTTTATTTAAAAAAAGGCAAACATAATGTTAGAAATTTATTTAATTTGACATCTATATATATATGTGTGTAAAGTATACCTAGTGAGCCAGACAGAGCTACCTAGGTTTTACCTAAACGGATCGTCAGGGAGAGCCAGCTTTCCCTGACGATCAGTTTAGGCGAAACCTAGTTAGGTCTGTCTGACTCACTAGGTATACTTTACTTATTCCCCTCTACGTAAGTATTACGCGCAATTTTTGTTAGTTGATTACTCGTGTCGGGCTTTTTTTTTTTGGTGGGGGGCTACCCGCTGACTCGGTCCGAACTCTTTTGACTGATGTTAATGTACTAAGCTATTTCTTTTTTTAAAACCATTTTTTCTCTTCTTCGTAGATCCGTGGAAGTTTTTCGACACGAGTAGAGTTATTATCTTATATATATATTATCTTATATATATATATATATATATATATATATATATATATATATATGTGTGTTATCTTATATATATATATATATATATATATATATTAACTTATATATATATATATGCATATTTATTTAATCTGACATATATATATACACATATATGTACATATATATGAATTTTGCACACATAGAAATATATACAAAAAATAAACAGTGCCCAAATTATAGTATTATACTTTGCCTCCGACATGTTTAAAAACAAGTACTCACTTATACAAAATTAAAAAATATGAATGGTAATATTTTACACATCTCTCTTTATTATTTACATTGTTCAGTTTTTCTTCTCATGTTTATTATGAAATTCACGAAGTTTTGACCGTTGTATTCTCCGACCGTCTGCATGTGACTGGAAAATTGAACCGATTTCTTTATTTTGATCACATTGTTTAGGTTTATTATGTTTATACGTCCCAAAAAGTCGTACACAAATGTCCTCATTGCATATGGCCCAGTAGATTAAATCGTTGGTTAGATTCATTGACTTGATACAATGTCGTAGTCCCGAAGAAACTTGGAGAATTGAATGAAATGGAGAAAATATGACATCCGGAATAGGCTTGAACGAGAGAAATCCACCATAATGATCAAAGTAAATTGTTCTTTTTTATAAAATGCCTTTTGGTTATTTGAATGAAATCTGTATTTAAACGAACTTTACGGTTAATCCGTATTTCTGCTGGATTGGGTAGAGTTCTGTAACTTTCAATGAATATTTCTAATATACTTCATTGGTTGTTCCCTCAATTTCGGGTTTGACGATTGCAATCTTACAGCTATCTACAAAGTATTCCTGATTTCTATTTAATTGTGGATGAAATGGATGGTGTCTTAATGTGTTGAACACCTTTTATGCACAGAAAAGCATCTGAAGCGAACTCAATTCCATTGTCAGAAACTAGTATCAGTGGGACAATAAATCGACCGATGTTATGTGTAACTTAAATATTGTTTCATCACATGTTCCGTCCATGATATCCGAAGATGTGAGCAATGATGAGGTTTTGGAAAGAATAGCATCGAAAAGAAAACTAATAGTGAGCATTAGGAAGAGACAATTGAAGTTTCTGGGACATGCAATGAGGAAGGAGAACTTGTAGAACCTGATACTAACAGGCCAGATAGAAGGAAAATGAGTCAGAGGAAGGCAGCGAATAACATATTTGAAGGGCCTGATCAGGTGGATGACGGAAAGGGGGTTGCGTGGAGTAACAGGAGAAAACATTAAGAGCCACCAGGGGGAGGGAGACGTCCTACGTCCTACGTCCTGAAAGGATAGGTCACATAAAAGAAGAAGATTGTTTCATCCGAAGTGACTCGAGTCATTTGAAAAAAAATTGACCTTTTGCTATAATCATCAACTGGTTAAAATAATATTGCTCCTTGATTGGTCGGGCAAAATATTTGTGAAGTTCATGCTCAGGCTGATTCAGGGATAAGCCAAGAACTGACTGTATATTTAGTTTTTCTTCAGTACCCAAGTCCATTTTGAAAAATGTCACTAATCTAATTTCTAATTTCGTCAGGGAATATATTTTTCCATATCAGAAACTGACGTGAGGTTAAATGAATTGGACAAAAATTTTGGATGAATTTCAAAACGGTTAAGTTATAATATACATTCAAAACTAATTAAATATAATTTCGAATTTTTTCGACAAAACACGCATTAGAAAATGTTGTATTTCGCAAGGAATCATCTCAAGTTAAATGGACTTTCTGACCCGCTCATTTCAATATGATCTGTTTCAGACACACCTTTCAATTTTTTCTGAAATCGAATGCAATTGGAACCTTATGTCCTACACTGCATCAAAAAGAAAGCGAACTGGTTTGCTGTTTAGAGAAACAATAATATATTTTATAATTAGTAATCTACTTTGAACTTCGCAAACACTGAGTTTGTTTCGGAATTCGTTTTTTCTTTTTCTTTTTAAATAAAAATTGAGATTAATTTTTAGTTATATCTTATCTGAAATTGGATTAAAAAATTAATTTCTGTTTTGGTGAGAAAAATTGCGTTTATGTTTTTTGAATTGACAAAGCCCGCTTTATGACAGTCGCCACAATGCAAACATTTTGAATGTTTTTTTTCATTATGAGGTCAATTCATTTATTGGATGTATTTGGTTATTGATAAATCATCGTTTTTGTTATTTATAATCAACACACTGTCTATTTTTATGCTTAATAAGTGATTCTATTATTCAGGATTGAAGGATTTTAACGTAATGTCTTTTTGCCTTTGCAGGCTTGAAAGAAGTCGGGTGTGAAAATCAGCATGAGTGGAAGATTTTAACCCTGCAATAAAAATCAAACATTTTAACTTTTCGCATTCCAGATTAACGTGACAAACTTATTTCATATAATCGTCAGTGTCATTTTTCATTAGCTTTAAACAATGGAATCGAATATTAAACAAAGAATGTTTTCTTTGTTTAATATTCGAATTGTTATACTATTTCAATGAAGGTGAAATCCGTTACTTTGGGATGTTAAGGTTTATAAAATGGTGAGTGTTCTAAAAATAGAAAAAGATAGACACACTGACGCCAAGAATTCAAAATTGGGCGACAAAAGAAGGAACCGTTTCTTTTGTTAGGAGTAGGAGTAAGAGTAGGAGTAAGAAGTAGGAGTTAAGGACCGGAGTTTTGTGTACGAGATTTGAAAAGAGGAAGACGCTAGTCTGTTGACGACTAGAGTCCAGAAGGGATAGGCTCGATTACTACTAGCGTCCCACAGTGAAGAGAATTTAGCTAGTCTGCTCCTGTATCCACACAAAATTTAAAGGTTGTAACTTGATGTAAAAACCTAAAGTTTTATACCAAAAATAAACATAATTAATTCAAGTTTGTGTTTTCTTCTAAATATACCAAAACGAAGCAACACAACAGGTAAATAAAATTCGAATAGAGGCGATGAACTTTCGTACCCAGTTTACGAATTAGGTGATATATTTCTCATACTTGTAAAAAAAGGAGGTGTGAAAAGTATCTATCCAATGAAGGGAATTTTTTCCGCTCAATGCTTCATAATAAAATTCGGTGATGATCTTTTCCAAGAAATTTTGGTTTGTTCCACCGCAGAAAATATGGTGGTAATTCTGGAACTTATTGCGGTAAAAACGTTTATGATTTCTGAAACAGTTTTTGTTGTTTACGTGAAATATCCGTAAGCATCTTTCATGAAAATTTCATGTAGATTTGGAAGTTAGAATCATCGTCGACAAAATTAGTTATATTAGATGAACAAAACAAAAGAAAATAAAAAATAAATGTATTTTAAAACATAATAAAATAATAAATATTCTTTTACTGGCTGAAAACAGCAAGATTTTTATTTTTCAGTTTCTGTTTATTATTTGTCTATATTTCTGAGATGAGGTAGTATTTACATTATTATTGTTCTCATCTTCGTTGCCATTTCCACAACGTTTCGGCCGTTGTACGTTCCGGCCTTCTTCAGGTGCTCGAAATTTCGAACCGAAATTTTTATTATGATCACTGGGGTATATCATTCTCATTCCTTGTGAGAATTCTTTTTTTGTAGTCATGAGTTAAGTCCCTTTAACCCAACTCTCTAAGTCACATGAGTTATCTCCCTTTAACCCAACTCTCTAAGTTACATGTCCTTGATAACACATGACTTGACCTTAAGTGTTGTGAATTCAATACCAGACTATAGCACTGGTGGGCATCGAAGCGCCGATGAGCTTAGTTTCTTCGTGTATGAATTTACACGAAATACTAGACCAGCGACCAGTTCCCACCCATTTACAGTAAAAACGATCAAACGTAAGTTCTACTCTTCAGCTTCTTTTCTCGCACTTCTAAAGTAAAATTCCCTGTAAAATTCCCTTCCGTATATTTGCTTCACTGACAGCTACAATATTCAAACATTTAAATGTAATATCAATTGCTATCTCATGACTATATCGAATCCATTGCTAAATCCGCTGCTATGGAAGTCGGTTCTCTGTGCAGGGCTCGGAGGTTCTTTCCGTCAGAATCTATCCTGCACATTTATAAATCTACCATCCGCCCGTGCATTGAATACTGATGCCATATCGGGTCGGGTGCCCCTGCTATTCTCTTTGGGCTTCTAGACAAGGTACAGCGGAGGGTCTGTAATGTGATCAATACCGACTTAGCAGACCGCCTGCAGACTCACTCTCACCGGCGCGACGTGGCTTCCCTGTGTCTCTTCTATAAATATTTTTACGGCTTCTGCTCCGATGAACTTAGATTACTGGTGCCCCCTAGGTTCGAATTTGTACCAGATACTAGATTAGCAACTAGATCCCACCTCTTTACAGTGAAACCGATAAAATGCAACCGCAACTTCTACTCCAATAGTTTCTTTTCTCGCACCTCCCGACTGTGGAATTCTCTTCCACATGACTGCTTCCCCGACGGCTACAATCTCCAGGAGTTTAAATGTAAGGTCCATAGACACCTCCTAACAAACTAACTTCCATTCTTTCAAACACTCTTCCCACCCAACCAACTATCTATCACCCCCTTTCTGACATTTCCTATATCTAACCACTCTTCCTATTTATCTCCCCCTATGTAGCCCCAAGCGTAATAGTGCTTGGGGTGAAATGATTAAAAAATATCTCTTAGACTCGCATCCTTTCCCTGACAACCCTTGTATCATCTTCTCATTTACAATTCTACTCTCATGCAGCTCTCTTCACACCATTGTACTCATCCTTTTCTTACCCATTCACTGACACCCCCTGTAACTTTTTCTTCTTTCTCTCCCCTCTCCTCATATGTAACACCTCTGCATACCAGTGGTAGTACTACATTGCTTAGAGGGAATATAAAAGAAAATATATATATATACTTTAAATGTATACATATATGTATATTATATATTTATACAGCATTTATACATATATATCAATTATACACACACACACACACACACACACACACACACACACACACACACACACATATATATATATATAGTCCTCCGTAGACAGATCTGTTTCGCTGTATCACAGCTGATCAGTTCGGTTAGACTCCGATTGGCGTCAGTCGGCGATTCTACCTCTGAGCTATGGGCGTTCGGTAGAAGGAGTCAGACTTTTTAGCGTGTATATTATCATTATACACGCCCAATATCAGAGAGTGTTCTAATTCATTGCTGAATGAACGATGCGTAAATGTTAAAGCAGCTACTGTTTTTCAAAGTCTACCATTCTTCCAGTGTGCTCAATCAGAGTGTGATATATATATAAATGCATTATATATATATATATATATACATTATATACATAATATCTTTAGATACAGATTATTATTATGTACACATTAATACACACACACATATATACACATATATACACACATATACACACATACACACTTACATACACACATACAGATATATATATATATATATATATATATATATATATATATATATATATTATCACACCTTTCTAAACAAAATTGTTGTTGTTATAAGGTATAAAGTTTTATGCAACATCGAGATAAAAATAATTTTCTATATTTCGTCAGTAAGATTTTGCCTCTAGACTCTTCGGACGCCACTAACTTAAAATACATATTTAATTTTAAGAGTATGCATTTTAAATGATTTATCCGGTCACGTTTTTCGTTCTCTTCATCTGTAGACACTTTTTTCCTTCAATAAAAAAATATTATTACAACATTTCTGTTTCATTAAGTCTCTTTGCCATCTTTAAGGAGAATAATACAGCATTATCTGACATGCAGGAAGATAGATATCACGTAACAGTTCAAAACCAGTTTCTTTTTTCTTGAGCTGAAAGTTCACTTTTAAGAATAGGATCCAGATATACAAGATGGCGATTGATGCTGCCGTTTAAAATCGAATGTCACAGAAAAAGAAAGACCTGGAAGAGAGCTCTATTCACTAGAAGAGCGATAAAGGAAACTATTAGAATATAACATACGTTTACGGCTAATTCTTTCAACAATAAAACGGTGAGACCTATTTACCAACCAAGCAGTGAGATTCAGTTCCTACTCTCTCCGTTATAATCGTATCTCACTATAAAAGTGTTACCAGATGTAATTCTTTATTCTCAAGTTGACTACGGAAACAAGCAATCTGAGATGAAGTTAGTCAAATTCAGTCGAATCGAACCGGAGATATTTTTTGTTCGTTATTGGTAGCTGAAGCTTGAACAACAACATAGCACGTTTACTAGTAATTATTCAATGAGAGATCAATGATAGATTCTGACAGGGACGAGAACAAATAGAAACATTAGCTTCTTTTGAAGAGTCATTATAACGACGTTAATCCCCATTAGGTTTTCTAAAACTCCCGGCGTCTGGCTGAGGTCCAAGCAGTTCTACTCAAAACTATCAAGTGATAACATGATTAATTGACATCGCTGATGTGAAGCAGATATTATTCTGTTCTTCTGTATAGTGTAGAAAAGTTTTACTTGTACAGATTTCATTTTGTTTTTTGTTTTTAGGTTCTTAATGGTTTTTCTTAATCACTTGGTCATGTAGCAAGATATGAGCGGGTCCGGTGAAGGGTAGTAAATGGTGTGTTATTTTATTTAAACAAATCTGACGATTGTCCTGAGTTCAATCTTTATAGACAACAAAAAATAATGGATAATCGGTTAGAATATTTTTCCGGAAATACGTTAACGAAAATGTAGCTCTGTTATCCACAAGAAATATGATAATTGTCAGAATTCTGAGATACGTAATTATACATATGTATTTTTTTTTTCATATGTCGATTGACAGATTTGATTTTTTTGTTGTTTTTTTGGTTCTTAATGGTTTTTCTTATTCGCTTTGTCATGTAGCAAGATATGAGGGGGTTCGGTAAAGGGCAGTAAATGGTGGGTAATTTTATTTAAACAAATCTGAGGATTGTCCTGAGTTCAATCTTTATAGACAACAAAAAATAATGGATAATCGGTTAGAATATTTTTCAGGAAATACGTTAACGAAAATGTAGCTCTGTTATCCACAAGAAATATGATAATTGTCAGAATTCTGAGATTCGTAATTATACACTTGATTTTTTTTTTTCATTAGTCGTTTGACAGATTTGATTTTTATGGCTTATATACCTTTTTCCTTTTCAGGAGGTAGGCGATCATTGACCTCCACTTGGCTTTGTTTCTCGTCGTTCTTAATAATCTTTCTTATTTTATCGTTATTCTCATGGCTTAGGTTGCTATCATTATTCGCCATACCACACACAGGGATGTGCGTTGTGGCGCAGTGGATATCGGCTTGGAACGAGAAATCGGGGAACCGAGTTCGAATTCCAGTTGAATTCCTTGCATTCACTTACGCGCAAATACCCTTGGGAAAGGTATTAATCCGTCTCTTCCTTCCAGTTATGGGTTAAATAACAGGACGCATTGGGTTCTATAGCCTTGGTCGGCAACCAGTCTACCGCAGAAAGCAATGGCAACCTACTGCGGGATAATCTTCTGCCCAGTCAGTCATGTCTCTTTCGAGACATGATCGCCCAAAGCGTGTATCGCGCATGGCACTTAACTGACTGACCACACACAGCACATGGAAATATTCTCATTTCTTTGAAATTCCATAAGTAAAATGGAAGTTATAGTTAACCATTATGTTGTGCTATCTTCTTCTATGTGCCTTGTCTCTTCAGGACGTAGGCGATCATGGCCTTTCACTTTTCCTTATCCCTGGTGGCTCTGAACACGCCTTCTTCTCTTACACAATGCAATCCTCGTTCCGTCATCAACCTGATTAGGTCCTTCAAATATGTTATCCGTTGCTTTCCCCTGTCTCTTTTCCCTCTATCTGGTCTCTTAGTATCAGATTCACTAAGCCCTCCTTCCTCATTGCATGTCCCAGGAACTTCAGCTGTCTCTTCCTGATGCTCAGTATTAATTTTCTTTTTGTTTCCATCATTTCCAAGACCTCATTATTATTTACTGGCTCGACCCATGATATTCGCAGCATCCTTCTGTAGAACTACATTTCAGTTGCTTCAAATTTTTCCTTCATCTTTGATGGGATTGTCCAGCATTCACTGACATATTGAAGGACGGACAGCTCATAGCAATCCAGAGACAATTGAAAGAATGTTTTCCTGCACACACGTTACTCTCGTCATGTCTAGCGTTGACTATAATCCCCATATTGTCTTGTGGGGGCTTACTATGCAAGGTTAATTTAGGTTTGGATTTTACATGGCACAAGGCCATTTCCCAAAGGAGCTTCCTAACTAAATCCTTACATACCGCCATTATTTTTATAAATGTTGAAATCATTCATTAAACACGCAAATGGAATGTGTAATGAATTTGACAAAGAATCAATTGGAACTATAAAGTGTATTAACAATAACAAAAAATATATACATATATATATATACATAGCATAGATGTTAAAGATGCTGTTTGAAAATGTTTTCCATGGACCGTATGAAAATTGTGTTAGAGCTTTTGAAGTAAGTTGAAATTTTCATTACTGTCGTAAGATTCATCAGTGTGATAAGAGATTTGTGTGATGAATATTATTTCTAAAAGAATTGTACAGTTCTGAGTGTTCATGAATAACGTTCATTTTAGTAATGTACAGAAGAATGAATTTGTAAGAGAGAGTGAGTTGGATTTATAATTTTACAAGATATGTGCGAAGAAAGTTCTGGTACCCACTGTAATAATTTGTACATGCATTATTTAAAGAAATAAAAGACATTTAATTGCGTCTTGAAATTAGTGCGGATGTGTAAGAGAATTTCTTGATATTGAAGACCGCGATCCCGCAATAGCATGCCGCTATTGAGGGCAGCTGTGGCTGCCACTGCCTAGCTTGGTGTTCTGTGGAACCTGTTGCAACTGTCTGAAAATGCGCAGCAAGTCGTTTATATAGGTGTTCAAACATCATTATGATTTGGCGGTAAAAATGTAGTTCACTTACCTTGATTCTGATTGGCTAGCTCAAGCCAATCAGTAAAAAGCTTACATTTATTCAAATATAAAATAGTTACATACAAAATATAATATATACAATTGCGTGAATGCGTAAGTGTGTGTGTGATTTCATAGGTATATGGAAACTTCCTACCTTCTCATCTTACGGTTTGGTTTGGTTTGGTTTAGTTCGTTTTACGGAATATCAACCTCAATGGGTTATCTAATACTGACAGGATTTTTACAATAGTTTCCTATGAAGAGAGTATGCATTGTTCTGAGAAATCAGTTTGTAGATCAGGGTTTATGCTTATTTGGTTTTATTACATATCACACAACCTATATAATTGTTAGGGCGCCGCTCCTATTTGACTACAAATGGACTGTTACCATTGCTATATATAGCTATGGTGGATTCTCTACAGGAGAGTCGTACCGAGTCACTAGACTGACGACTCTACGACACTGTCAGCACTCTGCCTTCGGGTAGAGGGCGCTCTCTGCTTCCGAGCAGAGAGCAATAACCCAGTCGTGGTTCCGCCGAAGGGTAGAAGCACGACTGGGCAAAAATAGACAGACATTTCTTGGCCGGGCCATATAGCCCGGAAATCCCAGATATAAACTGACCATGTGTCATATGTTGCTCTTACTGGGAGGGACGACTAAATAATGAGTTGTACCGAGTCACTAGACTGACGACTCTACGACACTGTCTGCCCTCTGTCTTCGGGTAGAGGGCGCTCTCTGCTTCCGGGCAGAGAGCAATAAACCAGTCGTGGTTCCGCCGAAGGGTAGAAGCACGACTGGGCAAAAATAGACAGACATTTTTTGGCCGGGCCATATAGCCCGGAAATCCCAGATATAAACTGACCATGTGTCATATGTTGCCCTTACTGGGAGGGACGTCTAAAGAATGAGTCGTAGAGAGTCACTTGAGAGTCTCCAATGAGTTACTGAAGAGTCAGTGCGAGTCAGTGAAGAGTTAGTCACACTTCCGGTGGCGTACCGGAAGTAATCACGTATACACACGTCTTACAACGAATTGGACTCTTGTATCTTTCTATTGTAAATATTACTAATCACTTCTGTACATACTAACTGTCTTTCCGCAGAATACAATTTATATTCTGATTCTGTTGTTGAGTTATTCATTTATACTTGGCGACATAACAATAATGCCGATGAGGTTTTTGCAATAGATTCGTACGAATAGAATATGTATTCTTTGTAAGAAATCAGTTTTTAGATCATTATTATTTTACGACATATCAACTTATATGGGTTTTTAATGTTAAGAATATTTTTATAATAGATTTGTATGAATTGAATATGTATTCTTTGTAAGAAGTCGGTGTGTAGAACAGGTTTGATTGGCGTATTTTTATACAGTATGCTTTGTTGAAATTAACATGTATTACCGTTTTATATATTTTTGTCTTGAAAAATATATTTATGTTACTATTATTTTTTTAAAAATATACTATTGGTAAAATTTTTCTTCATAGATATATCGCTGCTAATATTGTTCCCTCTAAAATGTATCCTGGAATTTTTACTATAAAAATAATGTTTTGATCCCAGTTTGGAGGTTGACTATTTGTCCACGGCTAGATCTTATCAGTTATTACCACCCCGGGTGAGATTGTTCCTGGGAACAACAGCAATTTAAATGTGGTTCCAATTTCCTCAAAACTTTCCGGTTAAAAGCCTTGCTACCGGATGCAGTATATCGTTAAACTCAGGAAGCAAATGCAGTTTTGTTTTTATCATAGGTGGGACGCTCCTCTCACGCACTTACGAATGATAAACTAAATCCAACAATAACAGATAAGGAGATATGAGGTTTTGAGTTTGTCAAGAGCATATAATCCTCGCTTAACTGCTGTTGTTTATTGATCCGCCTAGCCCAGTCCGCCTATTTCTAAATAATAAACACCCCCCAAAACTCAACAGCACATTTTTATAAAAAACTAACCAATAACAAATTCTTAGATATATATATATATTAAAAACAATACACTTTTCTATAATTTGCCAGCAATACCTTTTATGATCTACAAAGTCAATCAGTTAAGTGTCATAAATTCTACACACTTGGGCGATCATGTTTCGAAACAGACATGGCTGACTGGGTCGACAATTTTTTCACAGCAACTTGCCATTACTTGGTGTAGTAGACCGGTTTCCAACCATTTTTATAGAACCCAATCTGTCCTACCATTTAACACATTGCTGGAGGAAAAAGAGATGCATTAATACTTTTACCAAAGGTATTTACGCATGCGAATGAAACTATTCAATTACTACTAAATATGTAAAAATACGTGATCTGCAAAGTGCATATATCTAAAAGACTTGATTTACAAATTACATATCTCAGAAGCATATCTTTTACCATAATATATAAAATGATGTACAAAATATTTACATTTTTGCATTAAATAAGCCATACATGTTGATGTACAGTTAAACTCAATCCACCAACCAACAAATATATTAATATATTAGAATCTACCAAATATTCATTTGAGAAAGCAGAATAAAATGTTATATTTTCACTACTTCGAACCCCTAAAAAAATTATATTTAAAATAAAATTAACTATAAGAAGTTTATATGCCATTAAACAAACAACTCAATCAATCCATTTTTATTGAGTGGTTCATGGTGATCATTAAAAACATAGATAAATAATTGATATATTTATCTAACCGTACTCGAAGCTTCAGATAAATAATTTCCACTCACTAGCGGAATTAATTGTAAAATTGATTTTTTTTTGTTTAAATGTTTTTTCTCAATAACTTACTCATGAAACAAGGCGATAAAACTATTAACACGCAATGGGTTATGTTACGTCGGGTAACAGAATTATGTGAAATAATACAAAACAACGTAATAGTATAAAAGTAGGTGTATTGACAGGAAAGAGAAGTATTTACAAGAGGTGAGGATTAGTAGAATACAGAACAAGGTAATTAGTATACAGCATCGTCGTAGAGACGTGATAGATTGACTAGTAGAGCACTTCCGGTGCAATACCGGAAATACCCAACTGACTCGCTCACTCGATTTCCTTACTCGACTTCCTTTCTCGAGCTATAATCACTACTATTTTATATAGTGATTCGAATAGTCCATTTCCGTGGAAAGGTGAAGAGCGCCCCAACAGGTTACGAAAAGTAAAAGCCTCAGCAATAAATCGATACTAAGGAGACATGAAAAGAAAATAAAGATGGTTAAGCAATCTGAAGTTGAGGTTGAAATCACATTTTTATTTCGGCGAATCAAAATTCACAGAAAAGCAATGAACCAGAGTAGAGTTCTACAAGTAGGAAGTGCAAGAGAAGAAACTGTTGGCATAGAATCTACGGTTGCATCTAGCAATGAACTAGCAAGGGGCATATTGAAATGATTTACTTAAGAATTATGATCAATTAAATAACTCATATAGCCGAAGCTGTGAAGTTACCACGGTTGCTAATATTCTGTATTAAAGTTAGAAGAATATTTAAAATTTACTTCTAATACTCCAGAGATTTTAATATCACTACTTGAATTTTATAGAGATGAATCTCAAAAAAAGTATTTTATTAGAATTAAAAGTAACACACATTTCAGGTTGTTTCAGGGTTGTTTCCGATTTTTCCAATAAGACTAAGCTTGAGACACTTTACATTCTTGTAAAATATTAATGTATCATCACCGCTCAATAAACTGTCCAAAACCGACAAGATGCATTTAAGTGCAATGTCTACTCATGCCTTACTGCTAGCTTCTGTCAAATTCAAGGGGCCATATTTCTAAATTTGGGCACTTTTCCAATTTATATCAGATGACGATGGGCCGTTAAATTGCTTCCATCCAGTTGTGGACCTAACTCTTAAACCATAACGGCATTATTTCTATCGTGTCCAGGTAAAAACACTTCATTGCTTAAATTCAAGAGACTCGGCGTTAAGATGGGGTCAACATTACTGATCATGTCAGAAAATCTTCGAAATTTTATTTCGTTAAGAATCTTGACCAATCAACACTTTATGTATTTTTGGTGGTTTCGGTAGCGTTATTACATTTTCTAAGCCCATACGGAAGAATAAAAGTAATAAATATATTGCATAAATCGTACTGTGGTGATGTAATATACCCTTACCTTATATTAAAGATAACTTTTCATCTATATTTCTTATCAAAGCTGGAATCGAATTTAGCCATTACTGATGGGGTGACTTCACAGCAATTATTTATATCACTAATGCATTTTATGAAAGCGACTATATATATATAACATAGTGATGATCCACGTATACTGTCTAAATATGTATAGGAAAAGCTACTAAAAAGCTACTTTTAGTCCTACATACTCACGCAGAAAGAAAGAAAAATACTGGATTTTAAAAGTAAATACATACAGGCTGGGGTTAAATAGGGATTGGGTGTTTTGAATCTTTCTAAATATTTCAAACATTTTTTAGATACACTTAAAAAATGTTCTTTAAGACAACATTTGTAGTTATTGTTAGGGATGGGTTTGCGTTTACAAATATTTAAAAAAATATGTCACTTTCTGCGTCACGTGATGTAAACAATCTCTCGGACGAACGCTCATCGCATAAACGTTTCTAATTTAAATTTTAAAATCATTTGTTTCTGATGAAGGGCCGAGGACGATCTGAAATATCAAATATAACAATAGAAATAAATAAATACTGTCAAAAAATACATTTTTAAACTTACATTTTTTTAGTAGTTTTTCCTATATATATATATATATATATATATATATATATATATACTGTTATTTATAACCGACATTGAATGTCTATTATGTTTAATCATGAGTCGTTCAAAACATCGTATTTGGGCTTTAATTTCAGGTGAAAATAAAGAAAAAAATTTCCAACATTTGGATATGATTTTATTATGCTGGTTCTAAGCTTTCGACTCACATGAGCTATCTTCAGAGAAGTTACAGGGACGTTAACATAAAAATGATTTTATCTTGTGTTGACATAAAACATTGCTAAGCAACGTTAACAGTCACCGAATAGCAGACGCAGTTTCTAAATTTGTAATACGGTTCTAAGACGTCACACCGCATAAGGGACAGACATGTTACCATAACCATATGTCTAAATGCAATGTAATGTGTTATGACCACATTGGAATGTAACTTCATTAAGTGTGGGTTGTTTGGATTTAATATCCTAATTACTGTGTGTATGAGTGAGTATTATTGTGTTATCGACTAAAATCTGTCTAATATTACCTACATGGCTATGTTTTTCTAAGAAATGTTGTTTAATTGAACTCTGATCAGAAAGGTGACTGGTAAGTCTACGGGAAAGTGAGGTTGTAGTGGAACCAATATATGTAGTGGGTTTAATATTAGTACCAGAGATACAATCTCTGAACGGGCATATAGACTGATGTACTACATTTGTTTTCTGTAGAGGATTTACTTGTGTGACTGTAGGGTTATTAGAGACTATGAGGTCAGTTGTTTTAAATCTTTTTATAATATATGATGAGCTTAATTTGATAATTATTATTTATTAGTTTAGCATTTCTACGTATTATGTTATATATATATTTGCATTGTTACATTTGCTCCGTGTGGTCCTATAAATCCCGTATCATTTATCGTTAAATTACACTGAAGATAAAGTGCACAATTGTAAGATAAAAATATCAGCATATTATCTGGTTCAAACTACCTTTTAACTTAGAAGTAAAAACCAAATTAGGGCAAATATATTTTTGAAACTAATCGATAAAACTTTCCAAAAAGCTCAGAACTAAAAAGTTTCAATAAGAATTCATTTTGCAGTCTCTCTCCCACCGGCGCGACGTGGCTTCCCTGTGTCTCTTCTATAAATACTTTCACGGCTTCTGCTCCGATGAACTTAGATGACTGGTGCCCCCTAAATACGAATTTGAACGAGATACTAGATTAGCAACTAGATCACACCCTTTTACAGTGAAACCGATAAAATGCAACCGTAACTTCTACTCCAACAGTTTCTTTCCTCGCACTTCCCGACTGTGGAATTCTCTTCCACACGATTGCTTCCCCGACGGCTACAATCTCCAGGAGTTTAAATGTAAGGTCAATAGACACCTCCTAACACACTAACCTGCTCCCATTCTATCTGCCCAACCCTCATCCTCGGTATCCTTAGTCATCTGTCACCTTCCTCCTGACATTCCCTATGTCTAACCACTCCTTCTCTTTACCTTCCCCTATGTAGCCCCATGCGCAATAGTGGCAGTGGAATGCCTTGCTTGGTGTGAGATGATTAAAAAATAAAAATAAAAAAATAAAAAAATAAAACAGAGTTATAGCTTTATTTAGAAAATTTCAAAAAAAAAAAACAACAAAAAACAATGCGCAACAAAGTTTAATAACAGCGTACAAGTCAATACCATTAACAAGAAATGTTACTGTAGAGACAAAGATGAATGCGCACTTAACGGAATTTGTCATTGTTGTGGCAAATCTTCGTGGCGAAGTTGTTGTAGCCTGTTAAAGCCCGGAAGTAAGACACGGAAACAAGAAGTTAGGTCTAAAATGTGCATTAGAATAACAGAACATATATCTTTTTTTTTTTATAATCCTGTTGCCCCAAGCAAGGCATTTTACTGCCACTGTTGTGCAGGGGGTTACATAGGAGGAATGTTGAGGAGTGAGAGGTTGCAGGTGGTGTCAGGAAGAGAGTAGGAGAAGGAAGAGAGTACTGATGAGAGTGGTGTGGATGTAGAAAAGCATCAGAGAGAGGATGTAAGTTAGTTTGACAGGAGATGACTATTGACTTTACATTTAATTCTGTCAGCAAAGCAAGTATGCGGAAGAGAATTCCACGTGCAGGAAGTGCGAGAACAGAAGCCGATGGTGTAGAATTTGAGTTTACAATTTATTGATTTCACAGTAAAAGGATGGGACCTAGTTGCTAATCTTGTGGCTCGAGGAAATTCGTATATAGCGGATACCAGTCATCTAAGTTCATCGGAGCAGCAGAAAGAGTGCTATTAATCCGCAAATAGATGTGTTATTGCGAACAGTGTAGTTACGCTGCGTCTCGGCTGCCTTACGACTGACTCACAAATGCGTCCTCGGAAGTCACGTTGATTAGTATTTATAGACAGAGGAAAAGTCTATTCCTATAGATAGAATACGATAACAGTAATACAATATACAAAGCAAAACATATGACATAAATGGTCAAAGCAAATCATATTTAGGATCTACCAAAGTTTGTTTCAAAGTTAGATGGAATAACCATAATCTACATTTAAACTGGAAAACCTCAAAAAAGTGTACAAAACTGGCTAGCCACTTGTGGGAATTAAAACTGAAGTATAGATAAGACCCCAACATAATTAAAACAACAGAAAAATAGCAAAATATTACAATGGTTATAAAATACACAGGAGAAAAAATTTTCTGTTATACTGTTTCTAAATCAAAATAAACTACTAAATGAAAAATGAGAAATTATGTCTAAGTATAACCATACCTAGAATTACTTACTAGGATCATACATTTCTGGATTAAAGCGTTTTAAAAACCTTAAGTAACTTTTCTTAATTTTGAAAATTGTTCGTTCGTAAAATATTCCTGTTACATGAGTGTTGAAAAACCGTAAAACAGTCATTGTAATTCAGCTGAAAACACCAAAATGTAGAAACCTAGGTTGCGTAATAACTCTTTTCCACATTAAAAATATTCAAAAATGCAACAATATAATTGTATTGAACACATTTTAATACAACTCTCTCGCATCAATTATGATGTTATTACTTGTTATTTAATTATTACTTGTTATTTAATTATTACTTGTTATTTAATTAATATGCTCTTGTCTTACAACTAAATATTTCTATCATCAGTGTGCTTTAACGATAAGTAATACAGGATTTAACGGGCCACACGGAGAGAAAACAACAATGCAAGAATATAAAATATCACACACACTGAATAACATACCAGTTCCAAACAAACATGAATATATGTCCTTTCTCCCACTTCCCGCCTGTGGAATTCCCTTCCATTTACTTCCTTCCCCGACAGCTATAATTTCCAAGAATTTCAATATAAAGTCAATAGCCATCTCCTATCTCACTGACTTGCATCCTCTCTCTCATGATCCTTTCACCGTCTACTTCACTCTCATCAGTATTTTCATCTTTCTCTTACTCACTTCCTGACACCCCCTATAACCTGTCACTCTTTCTCATAACTTTCCCTATATGTAACCCCCTGCACAACAGTGGCGGTAAAATGCCTTGCATGAGACAATATGATTATAAAAAAAAATTATGTACTATTATAATGTGGATATAAAGTGGGGGATCAATTTTACATTACAATTAATATATAAACTGACCACTCACTTTATGGCCACAGTCATCCTTCTCTTACCCACTTCCTGACACCCCCCTGTAATCTGTCACTCTTTCTCATAACTTTCCTCCTACGTAAACCCCTGCACAACCGTGACAGTAAAATGCCTTGCTTGAGGCGATATGATTATAAATAAAAAATTCTATACATTTATATTCTAGAGAATGTAAATAAATCTAAAAAACATGCATGTGTAGGTAATCAGTATTTCATTGATTGATTGATTCGTTTTCTACGGGTTATCAACAGACAATAAATTATTATGTAAATATAAAGTGAGGGATCAATCCTTTATTACAATCGATATATAAATTGATCCCTCATTTTATGGCCAAATTTATTCTTCTCTTACTTCCTGACACTCCCGAGAACCTATCACTCTTTCTCATAACTTTCCTCCTATGTAACCCCCTTCAAAACAGTGGCAGTAAAATGCCTTACTTGGAGCAAAATGATTATAAAAAAGAGATGTTTATTCAAAAAACTTGAACAGTGCAACAATATAATTGTATTGAACACATTTTAATAAAACTCTGTCGCTTCAATTCATTGGGAATTCGAACTCGGCTCCCCGATTTGTCGTTCCGAGTCGATTTTCCACTGCCCCACTACGCACAATGTAATTGTAGATGACATGAATGGTCAAAGCAAAGCATATTTAGGATCTACCAAAGACAGTTTTAAACATAGCTGGAATAATATAAGTCTACATTTAAAAGATAAAACATCAAAAATGGTACAAATCTTGCTAGCCACGTATGGGAATTAAAATTGACCTATAAAGAAGACCCCTTTCTACCTTGGCGCATAGTAGAAATAGAAAAATATTACAATGTTGGCAAAATACGGAGATTTGAAAACGGTAAAATCAGTTATAGTAAATTGCCTAAAGACACCGAAAGGTAGAAACCTAGTTTGCGAAATAATTCGTTTCTATCATGTCTTACGGAACAGACGCATGCAAGCCTGCATATTTCCCTCATCTGCATGCAGGAACTCTCTGATAAAAACATGAAAACATTTATATTTGTATTGAATCTCGGAAATATTGTAAAATGTCTGATGATATGAGCTAATTAAACTCATTGAAATAAACTATCGTTTATAACAAATATGACGTGTTGAGTTTTCCTTTATAAACTTCATATCGCTCTGGTTAACACCAATCGAGCTCTCTATATGGATTTACCAATTGATATTTTATATTAAGGTAATCCTGTTGGATTATCCTCACCATTTATGGACTGACACCTATATATATATATATATATATATATATATTAATGCAGGTTTCATTGAATAATATAGACAAGTTTTGTCTATTAATTTTGTGTAGGATCCGTTCATACCGTCTGATATACTTGATGGTGATATCGTTGAAAGACAACAAAAAATCACAGTAATTTTTTTATCGGGTCTAAGCTTTCGGCTCACATAAGCCATTATCAAAGAGTAAATATTAACACACAGTAAACATAGAACATTTAAGTTATTAACAATAAAGAGAATTAAATTGAAAATATAAGTCCATCCCTACCGTGGCGGATGGCCGAAGACAGTGACAAAATAGTGGCGTAGTGGTCCCTGATCTGATTACAGACATTTGAGTACGTTATTGGAAATATCAAAATTGATTTTATTCAAACCAGGTTTAAATTGTTTAATGTAGATTGCTTCGAGGATTTTTAGTTTCTGTTTATTATTTTCTTGTTTAAGTATGTACGTGTTATCAACGAGCGTTTTTCTCAGAAGTGAAAAATTAGAAGAATTATGTCTATATTATTCAATGAAACCTGAATTAATGAAAAAATGCTGCCAAAATACACAAATATATATATATATATATATATATATATATATATATAGCTACCACTTATTATCATAACTCAACATTATATATATAAATATATATATGTGTTTATATTATACATATATTTATATATGTGAATAAATTTATATATCTAAATAAATTTATACATATATATATAGAGAGAGATATAAGTATTTATATCTATATAAACACACAAACACACACACACATACACACACACACACACACACACACATATATATATATATATATATATATATATATATTGTTGCGTTATGTTGATATTTGGCGCCAATATAGTTGTTTTTTAGTAGTTTTACTGATAAAGCGTATTTTGTCAAGCAACTTCCTTTTATCATAAATTGCAGGAAGTTGGATCGGGGATGACTTGTTGATAGTTTTAGTGCAAAAACTTTTCTCACTGAGCAGTTTCATGCCAGCTTCGTAATTTAGTGAGCACACATTTATGATGCCTTCACCGAGACTGTGTTTCTTGCTTTTGGGTCCCGATTGTTTTCTTTTTTATTCATGTTGAGCTCGGTGTGATTTGATATTTTGTGGGATTGGGTCTTGTTTTTGATTGGTATTTGTTTTTCTTCTTTATTTCTATTTGCATTATATTAGTGTTAGATTTCTGTTCATTTTATATCTTCGTTATAATACGCATGAGTTGATATCTTCTTAATTGTTTTATATTGAACAGTTTTCCGCTAAATTGCTTTTTAATTGGTTGTTTTTTTCTTGACACTTTGAGCTTTTTTTTCTATTGACTTTTTTCTCACCGTGTTGGTGTGCTTGATCGTTTAATGGTTTCCTTTTTGGGGTAAATCCTAGGTGGTTTTATTCTTGCCTATAATTGTAGGCTTCATGTGTGATATTTTTTCGTTCAATGGTTATATTATTTTCCGTTTGTTCTTGTGATTGAATGTTTGTATATCTATAATTTTATTTGTATGTTTTGATTTTGTTGTTTTTGTTATTTATTTAGCAAAGTAGATATTTTTTGCGTGTCTGTATTAATTCATGAACTCTTTTTTATTTAATAATATACTTTTGTTTTTGAAGCTGATTACTGCTAGTTTCTTTTCTAGGCATAATTTACAGTTACTGTAGCGTTGCTCTTTTTAAAGTTTTTCATTTAATTTTGGTGGTAATATTATTTTCTTTCTGGTATCATATGTATTTTGACAGCGTTGTGTTTTGTATTTGTCTCTCTTGAGTGATGGTTTGGGGTTATTAAATATTTCTTTGAAAGATGATTTTATTGATTCAATATAAATCTTTTCATTTGTGTCTATGTTATTTGTAATGACAGCTTTATATATTATGTTGATAGTTCTACCTATCTTACTAAGTAGACACTTGTCTTTCTTTCGGCAATTACATTTTTTGTATTGCGTTGTTGGTTTGTATTGTTATCATTAGTTTTATGTAATAATTTCAGTTACGTTTAATTATTTTCCCATAATTCCAATACAGCTGTAACCGTGTTTTTGTAGATGGTTCTTGATATTTTGTTTTGATTGGGGAAGTGTTTTTCTATTGTGTTGAGTAATATTTTTCTTTATTTTCTATAATTGTCATTGAGTGGGTTGAACCTTATTATGTTTTTTTGTTATGATTTTGTTTAATTTACCTTCGTTTATATATTCGAGCTTATTTAGGTATTTAACCATGGAATACTGCTGTCATATATGGTCAGCCGCTCCGCTGTTCATCTCAGTGTTTTCGACATGCTCCAAAGGAGAATCTGCAAGTTTGTTAGTTACCTACTTGGCGGCTCGACTGCAGCCACTTCCTCACCGACGGGATGTGGCTTTTCTCTATCTCTTCTTTAAATATTTTCACGGTTGGTGCTCCGACGAACTTAAGTCACTGGTGCCCCTGCCACAAGCGTTTACAAGTGCAACCAGACTGGCAACCGGGTCCCAACCATTCACAATTAGATCAACCAAATGCATCCAACAATTCCATCCCAGCAGCTTTTTTCTTGCACTTCCAGCCTGTGGAACTATCTTCAATATTCTTGCTTTCCTGACGGCTACAACCCCCAGGAATCTAAATGCAATGTCAATACCCATCTCTTAACCACTTGACTCCAGTTCTTTTTACATCACCCTTGCTCCTTTCTCTGACACTTGTAACTAGCTCATCTTTCTCTTTACTCTTCTTCTATCCAATCTTTTTCTCTTATGTAGCCCCCACTGAGCATCAGTGGCGTTCCCCGCCTTGATTGGGGTGAAAGAATTTTAAAAATTGTTCTTTCTTATTTATTCATTTATTTTCTTTGCTGACTTACATGTTTCTTGGTTTTGTGGAATATTTTTATGTTAATAGAATAGATAGCCTTTTGTTTATAGGTAAGGGTATGTGTTTGGATACACTGGGATGATAGTTTGAATTTTCGTTGATATATATATATCGAATTCTTGTATTGTTTCTCTGGTTTGTATGTATTGTCGTTTATGGTGAGTGTTATATCAAAGAAGTTTACTATCTTTAGATATGTTTTAAGTTGACTTGCGAATCTTGGAGTAATAGTGCCATTTATAATTTGCTTTCTTATATGTGTTTTGCCGATAAGTTTTGGCGTTTGTTGATGATGTATATGTCCATCATTTCACATATTTCTGCACTGTCGTAGCTTCTCACTTTTACGTTGAAAGTGTAGTTATTTTCTTTCCTGTTGGTGATGTTGCTATTGTTTTAGCTATATTTTTTTGTTATTGTATAGTATTGACTTTTTGTAGTATTTGATAATGTTTAAGTCTTCTGTGATGTTTAGATATTGTTTTGCCAAGTTGAGTCTATCATTTAGTGTTTGTTTGTTTGTTGATGGATAGGATGAAACAATTTTTATGTCTTATGGTATGAATGCATTTTTGTCTTTATTTTGGTCATAATATTGAATCAATTGATGATTTCTTTTGTAATTTTGGTTGGTTTATTGTTAGTGCACGTCTTGTTTTTTAACAAATTCCTTCTAGTATTTTTTGCTTATTTTTCCCATTGTATGTTTTGTGCGTTTTATTTGCCTGCATATTGGTTTGTTTAAGTTTTCTTTAGATAATTCTTGGATTCTGTTGTCTAGTTTTAGTTTAGTGTACACGACTTTTAGTTTCTCATTTATGTTGTATTCCATGATATTTTTGGTGTTAACCCCTGACAAATATCTGGGGAAGAAGTATGCGTTATAGACAGGCAGGATCTCGACAGGAACCTGTCCTTGAGGCAGATTTTAAGTGCAACTCAGTCGACCTGACTGATGACCCCTGCAATTACTCCCAAGCTTTTGGGGTAATAACTCTAATTAGAAACACAGTGGTGAAACCTGAAGTCATTAGCTCACTTGCCAGGAGACAAATAACATTTTTCAGTTATTAGGATGGTACAAATATGGTTCCTAAATTGGATAATCTGACAAATATATGTGCAGGAAAAACCCAGCTCACGACGGACGTCAGTGGTAATATTCCAGACGGACGAATTACGTTTGACATTGTTAGTATTAGTCTGGGACAATCCGTCGGGGTCCAGGAGTCTAAGGGATATATTTTAAACATGTCTATCAAAACAGAACGACTAAAGGACGTGCTCTTGTTTTATGAATCTTCTCCTTCGTTGTAGATATGGCTGATATCCCGGAATCACACAGCGAAGTTTGAGCTCGTGTGCTGTCTAGTGATTTTGTTGTTTATTCAACATACGGACGGGGACCATTTAGGAACAGGTGTTTTCATGCTGATTCAACATAATGTGCAAAGCTAAACCATATTTATAGTGATAGAGTGGGAGTGGGTAGTTGATAGTGGACGATATTATATTTCCCTGAAAATTGAATTATTTTGGATTGTTGCGGTTTATAAGCCCGAGGACGAGATGAAGCGTTTCTCATTTTTCTGAGGGCTTAGGATGTTAATGGTGAATTTGGCATTAATAGGGAACTGGAATTTCATACTTGACACCAATATAGACAAGCAACGGTGAACTAGAGGGATTTCGGGCAATTGTAGTTTGTTTGATCTGATCGACGGGTTTATCCTCGTCAATAGATACCTGGTCGATCACCCAAGGCAGAAGATGAAGAGGTAAGCGCTTTAGTATCTATATACTCAGGTAGCTATGTACCTGGAAGAACGGTAAGTGAAAAATGCCGATCTAGATTTACAGGGTTGTCACAGATTCTGTTGTTTAAGCTATTCGGACAATAGAATTTTTGTGTCAGAATCGTCTTAGGTGCAAAGACTAGATTGGCTGGATGTTGTAAGGTCAATCAGTCTTTACTTGAGAGGTGATACTTCCGGCAACAGCTGACTAGATCAGTGCAGTGTAACTATAAGGCAGTTATTAGAAATAGGTTTTGGGAAAGGTTTAAGCATGTAGCCAATTTCTTGAACTAGATAAGGTTAAAAAGTGCAAACTCTCTTGTATATTCTTCTCTGGATGGAGGTTGAGGGGGATTTCTTAGAAGTTTGATTTGCTGGACAGGCTCTGTTGCAAAAGGTTACGAGCGATAGTAAGGTCAGATAGTCAAGTATAGATTAAACTTGGATCCAGAATTGTACAAAGATCCATCGATATTCTAATCGATACATTCAAATGATTGATACCCGGATGGGTATACACTGACGTTGACCGAAGACATGTAAGAGACGTTTCGGTAACATTTCAAGAACCGGTTTCCAAGGATCAAGGTCTCTCTCACAAAGTGTTTCGTACCAATTTGGCTGACATTCTTCGTCTTTCGCCAACGGAAGCGGTTAGATGTGAGAGTGAGATCACAGAGGGCGAAGTCTACTTGGCATCGAAGACGGGGTCAGTAGCAAGTCTCCAGGATATGATGGTCTGCTTTATTAATTTTAATTGAGACTATAACATAGTGTGATTAACACAAGGTCAGATCAAGTTGTGAGTGGGATTTAGATGATCCCAGGTCCATCAATCTGCTATATACAGATTTAAAGATTTTGATCAAGATCCTGACATAGCGTTTGCATTTAGTTACCGAGATTTTGTTGGGATCCAACTAGACGTGCTATTAATAGCCGAAGAATTCAGAGCAAACTGCATCTGATCCTCACAACAGTAGAGAGTGTAAAAGATGACGATTAAGTCGCACAGACCAATTCAATGCGTTTGAAATTCTACCATCGCATCGGTAACTGGCTGCTGTCTTACAGGCCGCCGTATTCAAACCCGACTTCTGCAGGTGGACCATCAAACGGCTAACGTGTACTTGCTCTCTTCCCTATTGTACTGTAGTGTCAAGTGTCCGTGTCATGGGAGCTGGATATGCTAACTTAGCTTTCCTACGTTGTGCGTTGATGGAAGATTCGATCATGAAATCGAGTGTTAGGGACACCTTCTCTATCCTTACTATCACTCTGCTTGTTTTGTAATGCTAACCTCCGAACTCTGGTGTTCACCGATCTCGCATAAATCTACGAAAATTTGTCGCCTCCTCGTAATAAAACGGATGGTGTTTTTCCCGTTGCTGGCCGTGGCAAGAATGGTGAAGTGGATGTCTAGAAAGAAGTAACGTTTGATACAAAAGTTATTCTTATTGCGACATGATCGGGATCTTTGGACATCAGCTAACGATGAAAATCAGATGTGACAGAAAGCGTTTAGTGTAAACATATTTCAGCTAAAAGTGGTTAGAAGTGTCGAACTTGACTTGAGTGAATGAGGCCAAACTTTTTATTTCTTTGTTCTCTTCGACACGTAGCGGCGGTTTTTATGGAGAATCCCTCCCCCTTGTTTATGCTAAGCACTTCTTTTGTACATTGTTAATTTGGTTGATCGTTGTTACTTGCCTGTTATCAGCATTTTCTTTGTTAAGGATTCATGTCAAAATACCTTACATCAAAAATTTGTTTTCGTCCTGTTTTATTTCGGTTGGTTGGGTCTTTAGTTTTTTCTATCCCAATGTTTAATTTATCATTCTTTCTCCCCTAGTGATTAAATTCCTGGGCATGAAGTTAAAATGCATCCG
Source organism: Ascarosepion bandense (assembly GCA_037127315.1). NCBI lineage: Eukaryota > Metazoa > Mollusca > Cephalopoda > Sepiida > Sepiidae > Ascarosepion > Ascarosepion bandense. The sequence continues at coordinate 455,852 of JBBBDQ010002110.1, forward strand.
GCAGCAAGGTCTCTGATTGGGAGGTTGTGAGGAGCATGGAACCACCTCTTAATTGCTGTTGTTCCTATGTCCACCCTGATCCGGAGTGGTAGCACCTGTTAGGGTTCTAGCTATGGGCAAATAGTTAACCCCCAAACTGGGGTCAAAATAATATCAAAATATGAAAATACACTGTTATAGAATCATATAATTAGAAATGTACTTTTATAGAAAAATATACATTTTTGAAGAAAATGTTTTACCATAAAACATTTTTGAAAGTAAAAATTTTCCCAGCAGAACCTTTTCGAATACAAAACTAGAAGACATTTTTAGTTTTCTAAAATATAAAAATATAAAAAGAGTAACTTTTTATCAAAATCTCACTAAATCATCTTTCTCACTACAACCGACATTAAAAAATACCTTAAACCCCCAACTTTTTGGCATTAAATAATTCACTGAGGTTGATACGCAGTTAAAACAAAACTCACACTCAAACCTTAATAGGTAAGCCTCTTGATTCTGTTGATAGACGGAAAACAGCGACTGCTTTTATTTTTGTTAGGTGGATGATTCTTACTAAACTATTTTAATTTAGTTTGTAATTTTTGTTAAATTTTAAAATAATTTTCGGTTTCATTTTCTTTTCAATTTATCTTTCGTATGTTAAGAGATTTTAATTGACATTTTAAGCGTTTATGTCATGGCTATTTTGTAGATTCCCGGGTTTTAGATACTCTCCCTCTGTTTGTATGATTGTTATTAGTAAATAAACAGAGGAAAATCTTTGATAAAAACGTTATTCTTGTTTCGACATGATTGGGTTCTTTGGGCATTAGCTTAAGATGAAAATCAGATGTGACAGAAAGCGTTTGGTTGTAGACATATTTTAGCTAAAAGTGTTTAAATGTGTCGAACTTGGTTTGAGTGAATAGTCACTTCCGGTCTCTTTGCATAATTTTTGTTAGTAAATAAATTATAGCTCTGTTATTCTTCATCGAGCACTATATTTTAACCTCAGTACTCAACATGGTACATACATACATACATACATATATATATATATATATATATATATATATATATATATATATACCGGGCATAATTATTTGGCAACCCCAGTTTTTAAAAAAATATGTATTTCATGCTATTTTTAGTATTTATTCCCAAATAGATAATTCTAAATAAAATAAAATGGCTCTTTTGTTTTTATTTCTTCACAAAATTTTAGAAGGCAGCCAGGAAGCCTTTGCTTTCGCCAGCCAATAAAAAGAAAAGACTAGCATGGGGAAAAAAGCACAAAAACTGGACACCAGAACAGTTAATTTGATGCAATTGTTATTGTGCAGTATTAACAAAAGAACCATTCTGTTTTCATTTATAAGTTATATATATATATATATATATATATATTCTAAACATATACTGTTAAATAAAAGCGACAATGAATGTCAAATTATGTTTAATCATGAGCCGTTTTAAACATCATATTTTGTCTTTAATTTCAGTTGAAAATAAAGTTGAGCCATCGTCAGAGAGATTACTAAGACGGCAACACAATAACATCCACCAAAGTTATTATTAAGTTTGTTCTAAGACAAAAGCTTAGAACCAACTTAATAAAAAATTATCCAAATGTTGGATAATTTTTGTCTTTATTTTCAACTGAAATTAAATCCAAAATACAACGTTTAGAACGGCTCATGATTAAACATAATAGACATTCATTGTATCTTATATTTACCGTATATGCTTAGAAAAATTTTGCTGCCTCGATACACTAAATTTAAGTTATATATATATATATATATATATATATATATATATATATATATATAGGTTTCATTGAATACTATAGACAAGTTCTGTCTATTTTGGATAAGGTCTTTTCGTATGATCTGATTAGCTTGATAGTGTTGTCATGAAAAGACGACAAGAAATCGCAGTAATTGTTGATTTTTTATCAGGTCTGAGCTTTCGGCTTGCATAAGCCATTATCCAAGGAAGAACATTTAATATATAGTGAACATAGAACATTTAAATTACTAACAGAGTGGAGTTAAACAAAGAAAATAAACAGGTTCAATTTTTCGTGGCAGATGTCCGCAGGCCGTGAATGAAGTGGTCGTGGTAGGTTTTTGGTCACATGATGGTATAGTGGCATGAGGAGATTGGTCTGGGAATTGCTACTACTATGGGTGGAGGGGGTAAGTATAGTAACTATCACCTCTCCCGTCGATTATAGGCATTGGAGTATGTTAGTGGATATGTCGAAATTTATTTTATTTAAGCTAGGTTTAAACTGTTTGATGTAGATAGCTTCTAGAATTTTAAGTTTTCGTTTATTATTATTTTCTTGTCTAAGTCTATATGTATTTTCAACAAGTGTTTTTCTAAGAAGTGTATGTTGATAGCCATGGTGTTGTAAATGTCAGACCTGATAAAAGATATCAACAATTACTGCGATTTCTTGTCGTCTTTTCATGACAACACTATCAAGCTAATCAGATCATACGAACGGATCTTACACAAAATAAATAGACAGAACTTGTCTATATTATTCAATGAAACCTGTATTTATCATGATAAAAAATGCTGCCAAAATGCACACACACACACGCGCACACACACACGCGCGCACGCGCACACACACACACGCACACACACACACACACATATATATATATATATATATATATATATGAGGGTAGTTAAAAAATTATCCAGACTCCTGCCATAATATATTCAGGTTTGTTACACTGTTTTCTGCCCATGCGCTTTCATAGTTGCTCACGTGAACGAAATTGGAGCTTGATCGCGCTAGTTTTCTTGTATACAGTGTAAACATAAGCAACCCACGAATTGAACAAAGAGCAGTAATCAGAGCCTACGGATAATATGCTATGTCATCCATGATAAATCTTTGCCATTAACATTTGTCGAGTTTGCTGTATCTTTTTTTAGAGTTTGACGTTATGGGGATGCCTTTCCTATTTCTCATGCATCACGCTTGTCCTATAACTCGTAAATTTCTTGATCGACATATAAGTGACTAAGTGTTTGCGGATATAAATAGGGGATTTTGTGCTCTAATTTGAAACATTTGTTGTGTACTGGAGACGTAACTGAAGAGCCGAGATTAAACATTGTATATGTGACGGGTTTTATTTTGTAATACTGAATATAAGAACAAAATAAGGCCCTCATCAATTATTAATTATTCAATACAGGTGATGTTTCTGGTTGGAAACGAATGCAAAAAGCAAAGTTATTCCTTCCTAAGATATAATCAATTGAAGAGAATTCAGATAAAACACACATCAACACACCCCACACACGCAACCACATCCACACACACACACACACACACACACACACACACACACACACACACACACACACACACACACATATATATATATATATATATATAACTATTTACGCATTCACACCCTAATTGAGCACTCTGGAAGAATAGTAGACTTTGAGAAACAGTAGCTACTCTAGCATTTACGCATCGTTCAGTTAGCAATGAATTAGAACACTCCCAACTCTTGGGCATGTAAAATAATAATATACACACAACAAAGTCTGCCTTATACTACCGAGTGTCAATAGCTCAGAGGTAGAATCGCCGACTGACGCCAATTCGTTCGGGTTTCAATCCTGGGTTAAAAGCAGTCGGAGTCTAACCGTACTGATGAGCTGGGATACAGAGAAACAGATCTGTCTGCGGAGGAATATATATATATATATATAAACGTTTCCGTTACATCCAATGGTGTGTAGGGCAGCGTTTTTGCGGTTTCCGTAATAACATGTATTATGGGGCATGGTTGTTAGCCAACCACCAAACCTGTAAGAAAATGATTGTCTAAGTGTAGCTTAGACGTCACACATGGCAAAAAGCAGGGGGTACACAGTGAGGATCGAACTCACTTCTCAGTAATAATGTTTCTAGCAAGACGAGCTTCCTATCCATTACACAACGCCGAGGTACTCATATATATATATATATATATAGATAGATAGATATATGTGTGTGTGTGTGTGTGCGTGCGTGTGTGTATATATATATGTATATATGGTAATCTGCAAAAGTATTAGGACAATAACTATTTTATCCTTTATGACGCATCTTGACAAAAAAAATAAACTTTTTAATTAAAAATAATTATTTGATTTACTCAACAAATGGTTTACTAGAAAAAATACTTGTTACAAAAAAATTTTAATATTTAGTATAATAGCCTTTTGCTTTAATCACATGCTTCATTCTGTCAAGAGTTATCATCACAAGTTTCTTCAATGTATCCAATGGTATCTCCTGCCAAGCAGAAAGTTTTTGTTCCCAAAGTGTGTCTTGCGAAGTAACATTAGATTTATCAATGTTTTATCCAAAATATCACAAAGATGTTCAATAGGACTGAGATCTGTGTTTTGTAGGAGCAAATTCAAATTCTGAAGTCTTCATATCTCTTCCCTTTTAGTGAAATAATTCTTACAAAGTTTTGGCTTTTCACCCTGTATTTGAATTTCAATGAAGACTTTAAGAAAATCACCCCTGTCCCAATACTTTTGCACACTAACTTTAGTGTGCAAAAAGGTTTGGAGAGGGGTGATTTTAAACTTTTTTTTGATGCCTCATAAAAGATAAAATTGTTCTTGTCCTAATACTTTTGTAGAGTACCGTACATATATATATATATATAGTGTTGACTCATGATGTTTTTAGCGCCAAGATTGTTGCTTTTTCGGTAGTATTACTGATGCAGGCCAATTTGCCAAGCAGGTTTGCGCATATATATATATATATATATATATATATATTGGTGTCTACTCGATTTCATAATTTAATAGTTGTTTGGAGCTTTCATATATAAAACCAGGTGTAATTTAAAGACTTTCTTGAAATAAACACTTGCACGCCAGGAATTCTACACTCTGAACATTAAACAACACAATACAGTGACAGGAATTCGCAACATGTCTGGGGATTTATAGAATCCGTAGGTTTTAAACTAAGATTAGCCCTGTTAGGCTGGTTGCCGCAAAAGACTGAAGAGCTTAATCTGCCCTGCTACTTTATCCATAAAAGAAGACATCAAACTTATACCTTTTCATGCTTGCCTAGACGCGAAAACGCCTGTAGCGTGCGTCTGTGAGCATGAGACTGTGATGCTTTAGACATCAATCAGTATAAATACCTGACGAAATTAATTATGTGATCCAGGATTTTACTTCGTGTGCACGATTGCACACGATTACGTACATACACTGACAAATAAGACATTACACTATTCTTAACGTGGCAACCTATATATATATATATATTATATATATATATATGTGTGTTTATATAAAGACAAATATAGTTATGTCTACAGGTTTTTAACATACGGGTATTGGTTTTTATGTACGAGTGTGTGAACACAATACTCATATGGGGATATAAATAGATGTATGTATGTGTGAATAATACATTTGTATGTGATACAGACATATATAAATACGAACACATCTATAGGTAGATATACGATACTGTGCAAAAGTATTAGACAAAATCTATTTTATTTTCATGGGGCACATTGACAGAAAATAAACAAATTAACCCTCTAGAGCCATTCGTATCATATTTGATACAGTATGAAAACAAGCCTTGAAAGAAATATTTTCCTGAAAAATTTTTTAAGAGAAATATTTTATAAATTTCAAATGAAAGCAGTACTGACTGCTCAGTCAATGAATACCAAATGTTTCCTTATAGGGAAATACTGTATCAAATATGATACGAATGGCCCTAGAGGGTTAAGCGTTTATATGATGGATATTATGGTATTACAGATACTTTCCTTCTGTTTGTATTATTGTTACTCATTTAATTATTGTAATTTTATTTGATTTACTCAACAAATTCTTTTAATATTTACTATAATATCCTTTTGCTTTGATCACAGACTTCATTCTGTCAGGCATTGACATCACAAGTTTCTTCAATGTATCTAATAGTATTTCCTGCCAAGCAGCTTGTATTTGTTCCCAAAGTGTGTCTTGAGAAGTAATATTAGATTTATCAAATTTTTTATCCAACATATCCCATAGATGTTCAATAGGATTGAGATCCGGTCTTTGAGGAGGCCAATTCAAATTTCGAAGCATTCTTTCCTCTTCCTCTTTAGTTAAACAATTCTTGCAAAGATTTGTCTTTTCACCCTGTATTTGAATTTCAGTGAAGTTCTTAGGAAACTCACCCCTGTCCTAATACTTTTGCACACTGCCGGTGGTTTGCAAAATTTTTAGGACATGGTTGATTTTGAAATTTATTTTGATGCCTCATAAAAGATAAGATACTTCTTGTCCTAATATTTTTGCACAGTACTGTACATCTATATCAGTTAGTAAGTGTCGTACGTTATACACTCTTCGGTTATCATATATCAAAATAAATATTATTTACATGTGAGAAGAAGGTTGGGTCACTATGTCGATCCAGGATGTTTTTTCCACCTGAATCCATCCTGCATATATACAAGTCAACCATCCGTCCGTGCATGGAGTACTGCTGCCATTTATGTTCAGGTGCCCCTGCCGTCCTCCTCAGTGTTCTCGACAGGCTCCAAAGGAGAGTCTGTAATGTGATAGGTACTGATCTGGCGGCTCGACTGCAGCCACTTCGCCATCGTCGAAAGGTGGCCTCCCTTTGTCTGTTCTATAAATACTTTCATGGATTCTGCTCAGGCGAACTTAAGTCACTGATGCCTCCACAACAGGTGTTTACTCGTGCAACCAGACTGGCATCTGGGTCCCACCCATTCACATTCAGGTTAGCCAAATGCAGACGATAATTCTACTCCTGCAGCTTCTTCTCTCGCGCTTTCCGCCTGTGGAACTCGCTTCCGTATTCTTGCTTTCCTGACGGCTACAACCTCCAGAAGTTCAAATGCAAAGTCAGTACTCATCTACTAACCACTGGACTCTAGCTCTCTCCCCATCCCTGTATAACCCTCCCTTTCTCTCCACCTATGTATCTGTCATCGCACCTGCTTTCTCAGCTTTCTATTGTTCCTTTCTAACTAGTTTGTACTCCTCACTCTTTTCTAATTAATCTTTTTACATTTATGTAGCCCCCTGCACATCAGTGGCGTTTCCGCCTTGCTCGGGGTGAAATGATTAAAAAAACAAGAAAAAGAATATTTCCCCCTCGGTATGTTGCCATTGTTGTCAGCGTTAGATTGGTTTCTAACCAAGGCTACCGAACCTAATTTTTTCCGCTATTTAACCCATAGCTAGAGAAGAAGCGACGGATTCATACCTTTCTCAAGAGTATATGCGAATGCAACGCATTGAACTGAAATTCGAACTCTGCTTTTTGATTTCTGGTTCTAAGTTGATATACGCTACTCCACAACGCACATTGTTACATCGATGTATAAAAATTGTCCCAAATCCGTCTTCCTCTACCGAGCGGCCATAGCTCAGAGGTAGAATCACCGACTGATGTCAATTCAGTGGGGTTTCACTTCTGACTAGAAGAAATCGGGTGTCTAACTCTACTGATGAGCTGTGATACGGTGAAACAGATCTGTCGGAGGAATAACATATATTTATATATATATAAAGTACGTATATTTTTGCAGCATCTTTCTTTTAAACAAGTTCTGTTAAGCGATAGAGACAACATAGTCTTATATATTTTCTTTTGAATTTTTTCATATTTTCTGATTAGACTTTATATTTCCGAATTATATTTGTATAAAAATTGTCCAACGGCTGTCCTAGTATATATATATATATATATATATATATATATATATATATATATATATATGGCAATATTTTTAATTTAATTTTATAATAAAAACATGGTTTACTGATATGTGTTTTATATACTCTGCACCACTGACCATACTTTTGCGTGCAGTGTGACGAAATGAAAAATCAACGCGCATGCGCGTAATTAAAATATAACGTATTGATTATTTGCATATCGGACCATTTACAAAAATAATCGAATTGGAGTTTCATGCGAACCTGTCACCGTTGATGGTATTTTCGATGAAATAATGAATATAAGTTGAGTGCTTTTTCCTAGTCTCCCTTTAATATACTTTCTGGGCGTTCCTGTAATTGCCTTTCTTACAGTGTTCTTTTCATATATTATGGTGTTAAGATTATGTCAATCAAAAATATATCCCATTTAAAAATATTATTTTCTTGGGAAAATCTCTTAGAATCTAGTAAGATGAGGAATCCTGTTAATCTGGCCTTTTATATTTTAATTGGGTCAGAAATTATCAGGACGTAAATAGAGCATATAAAGAATGCTACTGGAGGCTATGATCATTTGGAAAAAAATCTAACAAAAAATGGTTTTTAATAAATTATTATATACGAATCGATCTATGTCGTCAAAAAATTTATATCCATCAGTTAAGTGCCATACGTGATACACGCTTGGGCGATCATGTCTCGAAAGAGACATGACTGACTGGGCAGAAGATTATCCCGCAGTAGGTTGCTATTGCTTTCTGCGGTAGACTGGTTGCCAGCCAAGGCTAAAGAACCCAATCTGTCCTGTTATTTAACCCATAACTGGAAGAAAGAGACGGATTAATACTTTTCCCAAGGGTATTTGCGCGTAAGTGAATACAATAGATTCAACTGGAATATCTAACTCGGCTCCCCAGTTTCTCGTTCCGAGCCGATATCCACTGTACCACAACGCACACCTCTATATCCATTCTTCGTTTAAAAGACTCTTGACTCGACCATAGACTACTTTTATAAGGAATATAAACATAAATTTGTTAAAGTTTAGCACAAAGCCTGTTCTGCGCACTATCTGACTGTAGTTTATATTAATTTCTGTCTAGAAAAAAAATAATACAGGACTCAAGAAGAATTAAATTTGAAATATTTACCTTTGTAGTTTGTATAAAAGCACGAATATATATCGCTGTCAGTTTTTTGTATGTTTAATTTTCATGTAATATAGCAGATTCTCTTTTGTTATCACTCATTTCTAAGAAAAAAAAATGAAAACGTATACTTTTTCTTTAGAGTCCACTTAATAAATGTTTTTTGTGAATAAATATTTTGGTCTCTTCTTGATCGCTGTAATTACGGTTTTAGAATTTTATCATTAATTATGTTGAATAAATTTCTTTAAGGTTAGGCCATTTCCTTGTGTTCTCATTCTTTTAACATGTTAAAAGTCTAATATCTACATTCTGATGAGTGGAATATAGATTCCTGGCGTAAATAGGTCATCATGACTATGAGCCTTTAGTCAGCGACCACCTGTAGTATACGACCTGTTTTTTATGGCAGTAGGGGTGGTCGCATAAGACAAGTTCCACTGTATATTCTAGGCAGAACATGGTTTCTGTACACTATCGCCTGTCTAGGAGATAAAAAATTAAAGTACCTTTTACTTCTTTTCCTTTTAATATTAGGCACAGGATAACGGGCAAATCGACACGGAACGTCAAATCGGGTAGCCGAGATCGAATTCCATTTGAATTGCTTGCATTCACTTACGCACAAATACCCTTTAAAAAGATATTAATCCGTATCTTCCCTCCAGTTATGGATTAAATAACAAGACAGATTGGATTCTATAGCCTTGGTTGGCAACCAGTCTACCACAGAAAGCAACAGCAAACTACTGCAAGATAATCTTCTGCCAAGTCAGTCATGTCTATTTCGAGGCATGATCGCCCAAAGCGTGTATTACGTATGGCTCTTAACTGACTGAAAATATAATAGTTGAGAACAATCAAAGCTTCTACTAGGCATAAAGCAGGGGGTCGGTTTTCTATTGTTATGAAGTAATAAACTGATCCCCGTTTAATTATACTTAATATAATAATGTAATGCAATCTATTTCTTCTCCCTCTCGCTATGAACCCAATAACCATACAGATTGGGTTCTATAGCCTTGTTTGGCAACCGGTCTAGCGCAGAAATCAAAGGTCTACTGCGGGATAATCTTCGGCCCAGTCAGTCAGGTCAATTTCGAGACATGATCGCCCAAAGCGTGCATCACGTATGACGCATAACTGACTGACAGAATAACTGCAACATTCCCGGTGTGAAAGAAAGAGGCCTTCTTCTACCGAGCACCCATAGCCCAGAGATAGAGTGGCCAACTGACGCCAATTCGGCGGTCGGGTTTCAATTCTGGGTTAAAAGTGGAGCCTAAACGTACTGGAGACCTGTGATACAGCGAAGCAGACTACCACCATGTTTAATTTCGTTGTTGTTTTTTTCTATTTTTTTTTTTTTTTACCTTTTTTCAGCGCAGTCCTATGGATTTTTACATAAACTTTCCGATTATCAAAAAAAAAAAAAAAAAAAAAAAATTGAAAAATGACAATATTTAAACTAATTTGGTGGGGGTCAGATTCTCATACAACGTTTTAGTAAATTGGTCCTCCATTTTCAACCCATTATAATGTTGTATGAGAAACTGGTCCCTCACATAAATTTGTTTAAATGTTGAAATGTTTGCAAATTTTTTTGGTCATTCGTAAAGTTTAATGTGTAAAAGATAATATTGCACTGAAAAAAAGTCCAAAAAGTTTAATAATGAATAAATTTCCACGTGACGGTAATGTCACACAGCTGACTGGTTTCAAAATGGAGGCTTGATTTACTATAACGTTGTATGAGAAACTGATCATCCGAGAAGTTTTTAAAATATTGAATTCTTTCAAATTTTTTTTGTCAGTTAAGGGGGTAATCGAAAGAAGTGCGCTGTAAAAAGTATAAAAAAATGAAAAACAACGAAATTAAAAGTGGTGGTAGTCTGCTTCAGATCCGCTATTTTTTTTTTTTATAAGCGTTTCACCCCGAGCAAGGCATGTCACTGCCACTACTGTGCAGGGGGCTACGTAGAGTGGAGAAAGGCTGATTAAATATAGGAAATAACAGAGGGTGGGTGATAGGCGGGTGAGGATACCGAGAATGAGGGTTGGGTAGATGAGAGTGTTGTGAGAATAGTTGGGAGTTAGTGTGATAGGAGGTGTCTATTGACCCTACATTTAAACACCTGGAGATTGTAACTGTCGGGAAAGCAGACTTGTGGAAGGGAGTTCCACAGGCGGGAAGCGCGAGAAAAGAAGCTGTTGGAGTAGAATTTACGGTTACATCTTATTTGTTTAACTGTAAAAGGGTGGGACCTAGTTGCTAATCTAGTATCTCGTGTAAATTCGTGCTTAGGCGGCACCAGTGATCTAAGCTCATCGGAGCAGAAGCCATGAAAGTACTTGTAGAAGAGGCACAGGGAAGCTACATCACGCCGGTGTGAGAGCGGCTGCAGCCGGTCTGCCAAGTCAGTATCAACCACGTTACAGATCCTCCTTTGTATTTTGTCAAGAAGCCCAAGGAGAGCAGCAGGGGCACCCGACCAGATATGGCAGCAATATTCAATACACGGGCGGATGGTAGATTTGTATATGTGCAGAATAGTTTCAGGTGGGAAAAATTTCCGGGCCCTGCATTATTTTTGTTATGATCATATCGCCCCAAGCAAGCCATTTTACTGCCACTGTTTTCCAGTTACATAGCAGGAAAGTTATGAGAAAGAGTGATAGATTATAGCGGGTGTCAAGAAGTAGGTAAGAGAATGATGAAAATACTGATGAGAGTGGAGTGGACGGAGAAAGGAGCATGAGAGAAAGTTATGAGAAAGAGTGACAGGTTATATGGGTGTCTGGAAGTGGGTAAGAGAAGGATGAGAATACTGATGAGAGTGGAGTGGACGGAGAAAGGAGCATGAGAGAAAGGATGCAAGTCAGTGAAATGCCTTCATACCCACCAGGAAGTATTGCTTAAAACCTCATTCCTCTCCGTGGTTCTCTCCGGCCTGCTCAGCCGCCATTGCCCACAGGAACCATTACTTCCGTCTATTCCGGAGACAGTCAACTGATCACAATAGACGCCTGTTCACATCTGCTCGCAGTGAGTGCAAGAGAACCCTAAATGACGCTAAACAGTTGTTTGCTGGGAGAATTTGTAAACGAGTGCTCAACAATAGGAAATCCTCAATACCTCCTTTAATCCATGGATTTGATGTTCTCACGTCATCTGCGGACAAATCTGAGTGCTTTGCCCGCAGATTCTCATCCAACTCCACATTCGACTGGTCCGGAGTGCACTCACCCGACTTCCCTATTAGAACTGAGGCCAAACTGCACGAAGTATATATTACCCCGACAGTAGTATCCAGAGTAATTTCAAAACTCGACCCCCATAAGGCGTGTGGAGACGATGGAATCCCGGTGATGGTCCTTAAGAAGTGTGCCCCTGAACTTTCCCCCGTCCTCTCTAAACTGTTTAACTACTGCCTTTCTGCTTCCTGCTTTCCTGCATGCTGGAAATTCTCCTCAGTCGTTCCTGTCTTTAAGAATTGTGGTGAACCCTCGGACCCATCCAACTATCGCCCTATCAGTCTTCTACCGATATTCGGGAAAGTATTCGAGGCTATAATCAATGCAGAAATAGTTCATCATCTCACCGCCCACAAACTGTTCTCCGACAGGCAATATGGATTCCGCTTCGACAGGTCCACGGCCGACCTGCTAACAACTGTAACGGAGTACATGCTACAGGCCCTTGATGAGTCTGACGAGGCTCGCGCGGTTGCTCTGGACATCTCCAAGGCTTTCGACAGGGTTTGGCACCCTGGCCTCCTATGCAAACTACGCGGTTATTGTATTACCGGTCGCCTGCTTGACCTAATCCAATCTTTCTTAAATAACCGCAAATTGAAGGTCGTTCTGAATGGGCGTGCCTCTTCGTCCTACAGCACGAATGCTGGTGTCCCACAGGGCTCTATCCTGGGCCCGACGCTCTTCCTTATTTTCATCAACGACCTCCCAGATGAGATCAAGTCCCAAGTAGGTATCCACGCAGATGACACTACAATATACTCCCGCTCCAGTAAGAAACCTGTCGTGGCGGACAGACATAATCTCGCTGCTGACCTTGAGCGAGATCTACACTCTGTGGTGAACTGGAGCAAGAAGTGGCTTGTCAACTTCAATTCCTCTAAGACCAAGCACTGGTCTGTCAACCATTACAGACAACCTCTTCTGCCTCCCATAAGCATGGACCAGGTGATTCTCCCGAAGAGTAATACACTACGCCTCCTCGGACTTACCCTGTCCTCAGACCTCAAATGGAACCACTATATTGAATCCATAACAAAATCTACTGCTAAGAAGTTTGGGTCACTATGTCGATCCAGGATATTTTTTCCACCTGAATCCATCCTGCATATATACAAGTCAACCATCCGTCCGTGCATGGAGTACTGCTGCCATTTATGGTCAGGTGCCCCTGCCGATCTCCTCAGTGTTCTTGACAAGCTCCAAAGGAGAGTCTGTAATGTGATAGGTACTGATCTGGCGACTCGACTGCAGCCACTTTCCGATCGTCGAAATGTGGCCTCCCTCTGTCTCTTTTATAAATATTTTCATGGCTTCTGCTCGGATGAGCTTAAGTCACTGATGCCTGCTCAACAGGTGTTTACCCGTGCAACCAGACTGGCAACTGGGTCCCACCCATTCACAGTTAGGTTAGCCAAATGCAGACGACAATTCTATTCCTGCAGCTTCCTCTCTCGCACTTCCCGCCTGTGGAACTCACTCCCGTATTCTTGCTTTCCTGACGGCTACAACCTCCAGAAATTTAAATGCAAAGTTAATACTCATCTACTAACCACTGGACTCTAGCTCTCTCCCCACCCCCGTATAACCTTCCCTTTCTCTCGACCTATGTATCTGTCATCGCACCTTCTTTCTCAGCTTTCTATTGTTCCTTTCTAACTAGCTTGTACTCCTCACTCTTTTCTAATTAATCTTTTTACATTTATGTAACCCCCTGCACATCAGTGGCGTTTCCGCCTTGCTCGGGGTGAAATGATTAAAAAAAAAAAAGAAAAAAAAAGTGGAGTGGACAGAGAAAGGAGCATGAGAGAAAGTTATGAGAAAGAGTGACAGGTTATAGTGGATGTCAGGAAATGGGTAAGAGAAGGATGAGAATACTGATGAGAGTGGAGTGGACGGAGAAAGGAGCATGAGAGAAAGGATGCAAGTCAGTGAAACAGGAGATGACTACTGACTTTACATTTAAATTCTTGGAAATTTTAGCTGTGGAGGAAGCAAGTAAACGGAAGGGAATTCCACAAACGGGAAGTGCAAGAAAGGACATATATTCATGTTTGTTTGGAACTGGTATGTTTTTCCGTGTGTATGATATTTTATATTCTTGCATTGTTGTTTTCTCTCCGTGTGGCCCCTTAAATCCTGTATTCAGTCAGGCAGTTAAGTGCCATAAGTGATACACACTTGGGCGATCATGGCTCGAAAGAGACATGACTGACTGGGCAGAAGATTATCTCGCAGTAGGTTGCCATTTCTTTCTGCAGTAGACTGGTTGCCGACCAAGGCTATAGAACCCAATCTGTCCTGCTATTTAACCCATAACTGGAAGGAAGAGACGGATTAATACATTTCCCAAGGGTATTTGCGCGTAAGTGATTGCAATGGATTCAGCTAAATCCTGTATTACTTATCGTTAAAACACACTGATGATAGAAATATTTAATTGTAAGACAAGAGCATAGTAATGAAATAATGTTAGTTATTGTCATAATTAAATCGATAGAGTTGTATTAAGATGTGTTCAATACAATTATATTGTTGAACTATTGAATATTTTTAATGTGAAAAAGAGTCATTACGCGATGACTATTGACTTTACATTTAAATTCTTGGAGATTGTAGCAAGTAAAGCAAGTAAATGGAAGGGAATTCTACAGGCGGGAAGTGCGAGAAAAGAAGCTGGTGGTGTAGAATTTGCGTTTACAATTTATTGGTTTTACAGCAAAAGGGCACATACAGTTTTGCTTAAATAAACGGAGACTCTACTCAAATGCTAGTAGAATCCACTATATATATATATATATATATATATATATATATATATATATATATAGTTATAAATTAATTGTACAATTAATTATATAATTATGAATTAATTGTATAATTAATTTATATATATATATATATATATAATACTTATTATATTGAGCACTGTTTATAATAAAACATTTGCAGAGAAACTCAAAATATTAAAACCTTGTGTCCTCTTCAAATGGAATGATATATATAATAATTTTTATTGTTCAAATCCTCCTACTATTTGAATTATATCTCTGTGCTTCAACCACGAAACATGTTATGGATTTTGCGGCTTGGTTGGAGAAGTCGTGGCTTGGGAGGCACTATCTTATGGGCAAAGGAGCTTGGATTAGTTCCACCACGGAATTCGTGATGAGCGGCGCACTTCATCAATCTGAATTCGTTACCTCTTCGTCACCAGGGCCCATGGTACAGTTGGTATGACACCAGCTTAATAAACTAACTGACGGGTTTCGATTTCTGGTAGTGGATGCACACTGCTGAAGAGTCTCAAATATAGGACGAAACGGCCATCCAGTGCTTTCTGCATTCTGTTGAGGTCGAATATAAAGCTTGATGATTTACTTAATAATATATATATATGTAAGGCTAATATTAAAACATTATGAGTAGTTTTTAAAGTAGGGATACACATGACAAATTCAGTATAGAATAAAAGTAAATTGAAGATAAATTTAACCCCTTGGGTCTTTTTTTTTAAATAACCTCGTCAGAGCAGGAATTTTATATGAATTGCATGCATGTCATCAAACCCGTTATGAAATATCGAAAAACTCATCTGTACACAAGCGTTTTCTCAAATCAATGCTTAACAAAATGTCAAGTGAGTTACACCTGTGGGTTCTGGCAACAATCATCGCTCGTGGAACATTGTGGACTGGCGTTACGGAATCAAAAACAAAGAACGTACAAAATTATAGAAACCCTATAAAGTTAGGACTACCAACATTAGCAACAGCTAAAATGGATAGTGCATGTATCTTGAAGAGAAAATAATTTCGTAATGAAAACACTGACAATCCACATTACTTTAAGTAATGCACCTACTATCACTTGGACGATTCTTGTTTTCAATTTCCAGATTTTTTCTATTTCAATTTCCAGGTCTTTATATTTTGACGGTTTTTCGAATTCCTTGGTTGCTAGGTTACAATCCGCTGGACAAGCCATATCAATTAATAGGCAGGTTTTTTCTTTCTGGTTTTTAACAATAATGTCCAGTCTATTTGCTTCAATTTTTCTGTCTGTGTAGATGGTGTAATTTCATAGAATGGTGACATCTTCAATTTCTGTAACCGGTGCTGGGTGGTGTCCATACCAGTGTTTGTTTACATATTTTTCATAGTGTTTGCAAATTGTCCAATGTAAATATTGCCCCACTCTATAGTGACGATTTTTGTATTCATCTGGGACAAGTACAGAACATCCTGAGATTAGGTGGTCTATTGTTTCTTGGTATTTATCACAGAACCTGCATTTTTGATCCACATTATTATGTATAATATTTGCCTGAAAGTTCCTAGTGAAAAGACTTTGGTCTTGCGCTGCAAGAATAAAGCCTTCATTATTATTATTATTATTGTTGTTGTTGTTGTTGTTTGAACGTTAGGATGAGCGAAGTTTTTCAAGAATCTTGAGCTAATTTTTTCTTAATTCCTTGTGGTTTTCGTTGTTCACGTAAACTGATTATTCTCTGTATTTTCATCAATAAAAATAAGAGAATTAACAGAATTAATAAAACCAAAAATAAGCACTGCCAATTTTTTAATACTGACAAATTCCTTTTTGTCGATTTGAATTTTTTGACACTTCAATCACGTGGCAACATCACTGACAAACCCTGATGCCAACAACTTCCTCTCTTTATTTTTACACTTCTGCCCCGTTGACAGTTTTTTCAAAACCCTGAGTTGTCACCCTGATTAGACATTTTTTTTAGACATGCCTAGAAAAACAGCCAACAACCATTTTATTCTCCGAATATATCCACTGAAACAGTGTTGAATCCTCCCGACGCCAGCATTAAATACCTTTACGCCTTCTCGTCTTCTTTTGTAGAAGCTCTCAGCATGGTCAATGTTGCGTATTGGTAGGTTGTGTTTGACATTTCATGAATAAAAAAGAATTATTTAAATGAGAGTAGAAATTGTGAAATGCAGCCAAAAATGGCTCATTGAGAAAAAATAAGAAAGAAAGGGAACGAATGTGTATTCACACGCATGTTTCATAATGTGGGTTGAAAAGAATCTACACGTATATAGTCATTGTTTTTTTTTTCAATTCGTATATATATATATATATATATATATATATATATATATATATATATATCAGTAGCTACTCCGGCATATACGCTTCGCTCATTCGATAATGAATTGGAGCTCTCTAGCTATTGGGTGTGTTTATAAGAGCTAAAAAGCCTGCCTTCTTCTGCCTGACGCTCGTGGCTAGGGGTAGAATCGCCGACTGACGCAGGAAGTTACAGTGAGAGGGAAAAATGTACAGGTGATGTTGGCAAAAGGATAAGAGATGGATAAGATTCAATTACTTAGAAGATGGTTTTTGACGTTGCATTTAAATTTTAGGATATTGTAGCTATCAGTGAAGCAAGCATACTAAAAGTCAGTTTCACAAAGAGAAAGTGCGGAAAATAAACTATTAGAATAGAACGTTAAATCTAACTATGGCGACGATAAATGGTGAGATCTTGATGCCAATCCAGTCAGTCAGTCATTGAAGTGCCACACGTGATACACGCTTGGGCGATCATATAAATAAAAAAGAATTATTTGAATGAGAGTAGTAATTGTGAAATGCAGCCAAAAATTGCGCATTGAGAAAAAATAAGGAAGAAAGAGAACGAATGTGTATTCACACGCATGTTTCATAATGTGGGTTGAAAAGAATCCATACATATATATTTATTGTTTTTTTTTCAATTTGTATACACACACATATATATATATATATATATATATATATATATATATATATATATATATACATATACATATTGTAACAAAGTTATAGAACTCGTAGGTTCTATACTGTAATGGTAGTTACAATGGGTTATAAATTCATGGTAACACTACACAAACATTTTCGCGTTTCGAAGATGCTATGTGCGCTTCTCATCGGGTAATAAGTTGAAAAAAGCGCACGTAGCAGCTTCGAAACGCGAAAATTCAAAAATTTTGGTGTCGTGATACTCTGAATTTAACCATTGTAACAACCATTTTTGGTCATATTTAGATTAAACCTGTACAAAGTTGTATTAAAAAGTGTTCAATACATTTATATTGTAGAGCTTTGGAATAAGTTTCATTTGTAAAAGAGTTATATTACCGAACGCAAGTTTCTACCATTTTGTTTCTTCAGGCGGTTTATAATACCGGGTTTTACAATATTATTTTAATTTTTGTTTGGGAATAATAACGATAATTTTAAAACCAAATGTTTAAATCACAGCTCTACATTTGAACTAGAAAACCTAATAAGTTATAAAAACTTGGCTAGGCATGTGTAGAAATTATAATTAAAATATGGAAAAGACGCAGACATAATATGGAGTATAGAAAAAACAGCCAAGTCTTACAATAGTGGTAAAATATGTAGACTGTGCCAGGAAAAAGAATCATTCCCAAACAAAAATTAATTACTGAATGAAAGAACAGAAATTAGGACTAAGTGCAACCATACCAAAACACCCCCCCCATATATATATATATATATATATACATATATATATATATATATATATATACACACAAAAAATCTAAAGCGAGCCAAAACCTACCGCGGTTTCACACTACGGATCGTCAGGGCAAAGGCTGACGATCCGTAGTGTGAAACCGAGGTAGGTTATGGCTCGCTTTAGATTTTTTTTGTGTGTCTTTGCTCTACTTTTGTATATCTTTTGTACTTTGTATCGAGCACTTTTTCTTGTGGTTGGTTCCGTTTGGTTTTTTTTTTCTTTACTGCGGAGTACTGAATGTTTTGTTCTTGTTCCGCGGCTTTCTTTTTTTCTCCCCATTTATCCGACGCCTCAGTGCACCGGATTATAACGGAATTAGGTTCTGTTTGTTAGTGGTTTTGTTGAAGGTTTATCTTAGTATAAATTTACAGCCTACATACTTACAGAGTCTATTTAGTTATTATTTTGATTTATATATATATATATATATATATATATATATATATATATATATATATATTAAGAACATACAAACATGGATGAAAATGTTATAACTTCTAATTTTGAAAATTGTGCATTAAATTACACTCCCAATTAGGTGAGCGTTCTTAAAAAAAGGGAAATCAGTTATTGTTTATCACATAAAGAATCCATATGGTAGCAACCTGGGTGGCGTAATATCACTTGTTTACAATGGAAATATATATATATATATATATATATATATATATATAATTTCATATTATTCTAACATTTCACAAGCTGGAAAGTCCTCGATTTGACCAAGGGATTATTTTAAAACTCATTTTCAGATTTGATAATTTAACGATGGCTTTGTATTTACTTTATTATATATATATGTATATATATAATTTCATAAATATATTTATATATATATATATATATATATATATACAAATATATATATATATATATAGTCATCCGCAGACCGATCTGTTTCGATGTATCACAGCTCATCAGCACGGTTAGACTCCGATTGCTTTTAACCCAGGATTGAAACCCGATCGAATAGGTTCAGTCGGCGATTTCACCCCCGGACGATATATATATATATATATATATATAAGAAAAATTAAGGCAGACACGTGATTTCATGGTAAATCGGAAGTATAAGCCTATTTCAGGCGAACCCTCATCAGCTTTTTTCTTTATTGTACAAAGGATTTTACAAAAATTTGTTTCGTGTAAAATCCTTTGCTTGTACCAATTGCTCGATGCGATTCTTAATACTATTTGCAATTTATTTTGTTTAATTTTCTATCATTTTACATGCCTTGAGATTGCTATATTCTCCAAGCAGTTTCCCTCATCATTTAGTTCCAATCGCCATTAGTTATACTGCAAAGTTCATCAACAGTTTCACTTCTATCAAATTATCATGCTATTCGCAACAACCGACGGTAGGATTCTATGACGGTCACTTCGTTCTTGCTAGCTTCTTGACGAATATTAAGAGAATGACAAAAAGTGGACTCAGTCTACGCATAGTTTTTCTAATTTCTTGCAATCCAAATTTTGTCATCATTTTTTACTCGCATACAAGCCACACTTCTGCTTATCTTTCTGGCTCTCTTGCAAAGGAAACCATTATAGCAGAATTTGTAGAGATCGTAACATGTATTTTACACAAAATTTGACGATATCTAAGCTTATTTATAAATGGAACTTCGTCTGTGTGTGTGTATGTGTCTCTGTGTGTGGGTCCATTACCTATAGACTCCAAAACGGCGTTGTGGTACAGTGGATATCAGCTCGGAACGAGAAGCCGGGGAGCCGAGTTCGAATTCCAGTTGAATCCATTGTATTCACTTACGCGCAAATATCCTTGGGAAAGGTATTAATCCGTCTCTTCCTTCCAGTATGGGTTAAATAGCAGGACAGATTGGGTTCTATAGCCTTGGTCGGCAACCAGTCTACCCGAGAATACAATGGCAACCTACTGCGGGATAATCTTCTACCTAGTCAGTCATGTTTCTTTCGAGGCATGATCGCCCAAGCGTGTATCACGTATGGCACTTAAATGACTGACTGAATATAATAGTTGAAAACATGATTAAGGCTTCTACTGGTCATAAGGTAGGGGGGGTCAGTTTTATATAGTTATGAAGTAATAAACTGATCCCCCATTTATTATTACTTATTAATAAAATACATCTCTTCCCCATCGAGCTATGAGTCAAATAACAGGACAGATTGGGTTCTATAGCCTTGGTCGGCAACCAGTCTACCGCAGAATGCAATGGCAACCTACTGCGGGATAATCTTCTGCCTAGTCAGTCATATCTCTTTCGAGACATGATCGCCCAAGCGTGTATCACGTATGGCACTTAACTGACTGTACTATAAACATCTGCGAGTATTCTTAGCTAGGTTCTTTGTCGATGTATCCCCGATAAATATCGAAAAACGATAATCGAAAAAATTGGGTTATAGAAGGATTGGTCCGATTTTAATCAAATTTGGTACACTCATAGTGCAGAAAATCGATAATATATATATATATATATATATATATATATATATATATATATATAAGGCAAGATGTTTGTGTGTGTGTCCGTTTATCTGTCTGTATGTCCTTTATACAAATCCACAATTTTTCTCACCAAATTCACACAAATATCCTTTAGGCTAAATCTGAGCTCTAGGACCATGGATTAGTTTTAAAGCTTTCATTACACCCGAGCCACGCAGGGCTATACTGCTATTATAACTGAAACCCTAAACAGACGGAGCCATGAAACCCATTCAAAACTGCTATGACTTTATTTTATTCTCTGGAATAAGCTACAATCTGGTTATCCCAGCCTTTACTTCCGCTTAGGTCTAATCTTTTTCATTTAATCTTCTGTAGTTTAGTCAGCAGGTATGGCCTCACAGATTGTTAGCATTCATTTTAGTTGTGTGTTCAGGGTGGCTATATCTGGTCTTCGCTGTTCAATAACTCAGTTCGTTTTGAATATCATAGCGACAGACTCACTTCGGCCTTCGGTCATTACTCTCAGTTATACGTACTCGTGCCGTGTCTTCTTTTTCTTCATTATAATTGATCGACTGAATTTGAAAGCACCTCTTCAATAATGTGATGCTGGGTCAAAAGATTCTACTGTTCTATGTACCGAGTCCCTTCAGAACGTGGGCGATCCTTGTTTTCCACATCTCCCTATCTCTTTTAGCTCTTACCACACATTCTCCTGATACATTTCACAAAACCTTCTCGGCCATCCACCTGCTCACGTCAGTTAGGTATATCACGCATTATTTTCTCTTTTCTCCCTTTCCCTATATCCTTCTCGTGAATATATATTTTCCAAGCCTTTTTTCCTCATTGCACATCTAAAAATTTTTTTAGTTGTGTTGTCATTAACTTAAGTGGCAGTTTCTTTTCGTTTCTATCCTCTCTAAACCTCTTAGTTGTTCACACATTCAGTCTATAGAATTCCCAGTATCCTTCTGTAGAACCACGTTCCCGTTGCTTTTTTCCATCTTTGATGAGATTGCCTACAATTTGGTGCTAAATTGAAGGCCAGACATCACACCAGTACTCTCTTGTTTCTTTCCAGCGAATTTTCCGGTCTCTTAATACTCTACTCAGCTTTTGGAATGCACATTTGGTCATGCCAATACGCCTTCAGATCTCAGTGTCATATGTTTTATCCTTTGTTAGAATACTGCCTAGGTATTTAGGTTTCTGCTCTTGCTTGATTTTAGTATTGCTGGCGTGTAGTTAGCATTTTTTATTCCTTTTTTTAGTGTTAAACTGGCATTCAGTTTTTTTCAGTTTTACTTCTTTATTTAACTACTTTCTGCAGGAGGGCTTGTAGTTTCTGTATTATCATATTGATGGAGGAAGATAGAATGTGATTATTAAGATACGACTTAGTATAGGTCTGGATAGACACTTTTACGCAAAGAATTCAGTTTCCAATTGCAATATTTCTGTATTGAGTAAAGTGAAATTTAAAATAAAAATAAAATTAAGTAAAACATTAAAGACGAAGAGAAAGAGAGCGAGTTAATTCAGGAGAGACGCAGAGAGAAAAAGCGGGGGTGGTTGGCCACAGAACTTATATTGAGCGAGAATATTTCTCGAGAATTTCAAAGAAAGGCTTTGGGCTATTGTTGTGTCAAGATGACTACAAATACATACGTAGAGTGGATGAAAAATACGTACGACTCCTACAAATATATTTTATTTACGATGCTATTAAAGCTATACAAAATTAAGAATTTGGATTTTCTGCGTTTCTGGTAAGCCTTTTTATTGATTCGTTTATTTTTGGAAAGATTTAACAGCATCGTAATTGAAATATGCTTGTAGCTAATCTAGATTCTACGAACGTCTAAAAATGAGAGCATTTTTAAGTTCCTAATTGGCATGGCGAAGGACGCATTTCAGAAGCTGAGTAAAGTATTAAGTGACAAGAATATTTTGCTACAAACAATGTAAATAGTACTGGATTACGATGTAATGTCGGTTCTTCAATATGGCAGTGAATGCTGGACAAAATCATCGAATATGAAGAAAAACTTGAGGCAACTGAAATGTGGTTCTACAGAAGGATGCTGCGGATATCATGAATCTAGCATGAGAGCACTGATGAGGTTTTGGAAAGGATGGAAACGAAAAGGAAATTAATACTGAGCATCAGAAAGATACAGCTAAAGTCCCTGGGACATGCAATGAGGAAGAAGGGAGAAACTTATACTAACAGGCCAGATAGAAGGAAGGAGAGACAGGGGAAAACAGCGTATAACTTACTTGACTGGCCTGTGCGGGTGGATGGCAGAACGATGGTTGTGCGGTGTAACAGGCGAAAGTGTGCTAAGAGCCACCGGGGATAACGAGACGTAGAAGGTCATGATCGCCCAAGTCCTGAAAGGACAAGGAACAAAGAAGAAGAATAATACGTAGAAGAAGAAGAAGAAGAAGAAGAAGAAGAAGAAGAAGAAGAAGAAGGAGAAAAAAAATTGACCTATGTCTTGATATAAAGTAAGTTTTGTATGACTGATGTAAATTTTATTTGTATTCCATTTTTATAATCATTTCTCGTCAAGCAAGGCAGAATTGCCACTGGGGTGCAGGGAATTACAGTGTGAGAGAGAAAAAAATAACAAATATACAGGTGATGTTGGCAAAAGGATAAGAGATGGATGAGATTCAATTACGTAGAAGATGGCTTTTGACGTTGCATTTAAATTTTAGGGTATTGTAGCTATCAGTGAAGCAAGCATACTAAAAGGCAGTTTCACAAAGAGAAAGTGCGGAAAATAAACTATTAGAATAGAATCTAACTATGACGACGATAAATGGTGAGATCTTGATGCCAATCTAGTCAGTCATTCAGTGAAGTGCCATACGTGATACACGTTTGGGCGATCATGTCTCGAAAGAGATATGACTGGCTGGGCAGAATTTAATCCCGCAGTAGATGCCTCTGCTTTCAGCGGGAGACTGGTTGCCATCCAAGGCTATAGAACCCACTCTGTCCTGTTATTTAATCCATGATCTGAAGGAATAGACGGCTTAATACATTTCCCAAGGGTATTTGCACGTAAGTGAAACGCAACAAATTCAACAAGAATTCGAACTCAGCATCCCGATATCTTGTTCCGAGACGATATCAACTGCATCACAACACATATCGCCAATCTAGTAGCACGCGTAAATACATGTGTTAGTGAATCAGGGAAAAATCTCATCAGGGCTATTACCATGAGAATTATTTTTTAAATAGACACAGGGTAGCCACATCACGGTCATGAGAAACTGAGTGAAGACGGGCTGCCAACTGACCCAACCTGCCTAAAAATAAATGCAGCTTACCATCGTACAGAGTGAGTCGAAGGAAGGACAGTGTGTTGCTCTCTACGAGACTAGCATCTTTCATTCTGATGTTAGGCAAGACTGTTACTCTATGGTGGTAATAAAAGGGGAACTTCGTTTTAAGGCATTAAGATTTACAAGACATTTCATAGCCAAATCCAGTAAACTGCATCCGGCAGAAAAGCCTCTGATTGGGAGGAGCATGGAATCACCCCTTAATTGCTATTGTTCCCCGGATCACGCTGACCTGCAGTGGTAGTACCTGTTAGGGTCCCAGCTATGGGCAAATAATTAACACCGAAAGTGGAGCCAAGACACTATGAAAGTATATAAAAATAGACTTTTATAGAAATTTGTACATAGAAGTGGACTTTTATAGAATATATACATAAAAATTCACTTTTTATAGAAATATATATATTTCTGTAATAGAAATATTACTAATAACACATCTTAGAAAAAAAAATATTACCATAACACATTTTTGAAGGAAAAAATTATTCTCAGCAAAATATTTTTGAATAGAAAACTAGAAAACATTTTCTGTTTTCTTATTATTTTTAATTGTGTCACACCGAGCAAGGCGGTAACGCCACTAATGTGCAGGGGGTTACATAAGAGTAAAAAGATTAGCGGGCTACATAGTAAAATATTAGATAGGAAGAGTGAAGAGAAAGACAAACCAGTTAGAAAGGAGCAAGAGAAGGATGGGAACAACAGGTATGATGACAGTTGCAAAGGTGGAGAGAAAGGAAAATATATACAGAGTAGAATAGAAAGAACCAGAGTTAAGTGGATAAGAGATTAGTATTGACATGTCATTTAAATTGCTGGAGGATGTAACCGTCAAGAAAGCAAGAATATGGAAGCGTGTTCCACTGGCGCGAAATGCGAGAAAAGAAGCTATAGGAGTAGAAGTGCCGTCAGCATTTGGTTCATCTAACTGTGAATGGATGAGGCCCAGTTGCCAGTCTGGTTGCACAAGTAAACACCTCTAAAACAAAAAAGAATAAAAACAAAAAAATTAATTAAAATCTAAATCAACCTTTTCACTACAACCGAACATTATAAAAAACACACCTTAAAACCCCACCGTTTTGGCATTAAATAAACCACAGAGATTGATATGCCGTTAAACAAAACTCAAAATCAAACTCAAATTTACCCCAATCAATCACAGATTAGACGTCTACCAGGATTACTTTCTCAACTTTAACAGATTTCTTATTGAATCGGGAGTAAATGGTGGTATTATCTGCATAGATGCCTACTTGAGAACGGATTACACTAGTAAATTCATTTCTGAGGATAAGAAGATTGTAAGGCTTAGGATAGAGCCGTGAGGAACGCTTGCCTGGTCAAAGCAACATTTATTTCGCTATTTGAATGATTGGATTAAATCACACAATCATTCTGAAATGCCTTAATTCTGGAGCTTGCACAGAAGGCCAGCATGCCAAACCCTGTCACGTACTTTCGATATATCAAAAGCAACAGCTCGATCTTCGTCGATTTTATCAAGTACATATATATTATCAGTAGCACTTCAGCGAATGACCTGGCGAAAGGGAAACATATTGTTCGTCAGATAGATGGTTGTAAGAGGTGAGATGACTAACTATTTCAGCAATAAAAATAGCCTCAAAATACTTTGCCAAAAAGAGGTAAGTGTATAAAAGGGCTATCATTATATGGTAAGGGGCCAGAGTTCTTAAGACAGGAACTAAAATGGAAGATTTTCAAGAAGAGAGAAACAGTGAGGCAAGAGTTATAGAGGTTGGAGTCGACTAGATGAAAGCTAAATGGCACCATTCTAGGGCTAGTATTCCATTACCTTCATTTGCCTTATATGGGTCAACCTTAGAAATGATTTAAGACAAGAGACGGGGTTAGTGACTCCGACTGACACCAACTCGGTCAAGTGTCGATCCTGGCCAGAAGCAAATGGATGTCTATGCACACTGATGAGCTGTGATACAACGAAAGAAGATTGTATGTGGATGACGAATATATATATATATATATATATATATATATATATATACATACATATATTGAAAACTTCAGCCTCAGTTCTCTGGGAAAAATTGGATGTGGATGTTCTGTACGAATGAAGTGTGGAGTTTTAACCAGAATCTTCGAAGAATTTTCAAGAAGAAAGAAAAACGAAAGAAATTCTCATAATCACAAAAGTAAAGAAAAATAAACTTTCAGAAAGAAAAAAAAATCGTTGAAAGAAAGAATTAAAAATTCTCTTAGAAAGAAACTCTCACAATGAAATAAGAAAGAAAGAAAGAAAGAAAAGAAGAAAGAAAGAAAGAACTCTCAGAAAAAAAAATCTCTCACGATGAAAGAAATTGAGTTGAACAGAAGAAATATTTCGGATATTGGATATCTAAAAAGAAATATGGAGTTTTTGCTCCATGCACAAATTTATTGAGGAAGTCAACTAAAAGTGGCAAAACAAAAGTATTGGACACACATTAATAAACTGCATCCATCATTTAGGTACAATGCATTCGTCCGTGCATTGAATGCTGTTGTCATATCTGGTCGGGTGCTCCTGCTAATCTCGACAGAATCCAAACGAGGACCTGCGATGTAATCGGTCGTGACTTGGCTTCTCAACTTCAGTCACTTTCTCACCGACGTGACCTGGTTTCTCTGTCTTATCTACAAATATCGGTTAAATAGAAAGTAAAAACGAATGAAATCTTCAGAAAGAAAGATTGAAATGACCACTCTCCCCGAATGATAGAAAGAAAATTTAGAAGGAACGTTTCAAACAAAAGAAAGAAGTATATGAAGAAATGTTATCTACGGATTGAATTTCATTCTCAGCGCGAATCATTTTCTCGGAATGTAAGAACGAAGAAAATTATCAGAAAGACAGAAAGTAAAATACCTTCATAAAGAAAGAATGAAATAAATTCTCAGAACGAAAGAAAGACTCGGAAGGAGAAATATGATTAGAACGAAAGAAATGACGAAGGAATCTTCCAGATGGATATAATGAACGAAAAAAACTACCAAAAATTACAAATGCAACATTAAAAAAGAACAGAAAAAAATGAAGAAAATCCGAAAAATGAGATACACGCCCAGAAAGATCAAGGGATGGAAAGAAAACAACTTTCATAAAAAAAGAATTCGAAAAGAAATAACGGAAAAAAGAAAGACCCTTTTAGAAGTAAAGAAACTGTTTAGTAAGATATAAATAACAGAAGTATTAGAAAAACAAACTCGCAGAAAGACCGAAAGAGAGAAACTATGAGAAAGAAAATCTCTGAAAAAAAAATGAAATATAGATATTCTTAGAATTGTAAAACCCCTCCGACAGAACGAATCTCTCAGAATGAAAGAAAAATCGGAAAGCCTCAAAAAGAAAATCTCAGACCTTCTGATAATTCTGCTGACGATAATTCTTGACAAATTTTGTAAGCTGTAGGGAGTTCGGTTATGTCTGACACAAGGCCAAATGAAAGAAACATTAACCATCTCCCCTACGGCTTCAGACTTATCAAACATCGAAAACTTTCAAAAATGCGATTATCATAAAAAGCAAAATTATCGCGATACACTCAAATAAGGTGTAGATAGATTAGTAGCTAGTATGATTCTGTTACTTATTCATCTATCCATCTCACTCATTGCATAATCTATCTATCTATCTATCTATCTATCTATCTATCTATCTATCTATCTATTCTATCTCATTCTGTCTATCTATCTATCTATCTATCTATCTATCTATCTATCTATCTATCTATCTATCTATCTCATTCTGTCATATCTATCTATCTATCTATCTATCTATCTATCTATCTCATTCTGTTCATATCTATCTATCTATCTATCTATCTATCTATCTCATTCATATCTATCTATCTATCTATCTATCTATCTATCTATCTATCTATCTATCTATCCTTTTAATTTTCTATCTATCTATCTATCTATCTATCTATCTATCCTTTTACAATTCTTTTCTTATCTATCTATCTATCTATCTATCTATCTATCCTTTTACAATTCTTTTCTTATCTATCTATCTATCTATCTATCTATCTATCTATCTATCTATCTATCTATCTATCCTTTTACAATTCTTTTCCTATCTATCTATCTATCTATCTATCTATCTATCTATCAAACTCACTGTAAAATCTATCACATTAACTGTACTATTTATTATTTTATTTCCACTCACTTATTTGATAATCACTCTGTCTAGCTAGTTGTTTATATATTATTCAAGTGTTTTAGGATAATTCTATTAATCCAAAAAACATTACTAGTAGACACATACAAACACATACGCGTATACTCTTCAAACATTTAATTCTATGAACATTTTCTACAACACCTGATACCCTTAACTTTCTAATTAAACATTAATTTCTACGAATTCTTATTATTTATTTCTTTTTACAAATTTCTGTTTTAACATGAAAAATGTATATTTTTATTCTTACACTATTTCTTACACCGATTCCAACCTGGCGACAACCAATATTCTAATGAAAACCTGATAATTCTGCTGATGATAATTCTGGATAAAAATTGTAAGCTGTAGGGAGTTCGATTATGTCTGACACAAGGCCAGATTAAAGATATTAACTATCTCCTTATAACTACACACTCAAAAACAATAAGGCATTCAGAAATAAAGATGGATAGGAAGGAACTAAAAATAGAAACAGTCAATAAAAAGCAAAAGATTGATCAACAAAAAACGCAATGCAAAAATGCATTTTCAGACTTTTCATTAAGTACTCGATCATGGGGAATTTATCTAGAAATGAAGAAGTAAAATTCTGGCAGGCTAGTTTTGGAGCAATATGCTGAAAATTTTTCTCTCTCCCTTCAATCTATTCCTTTTGCGTTGCTCAGCCAACAGAATTCAACCAAATGTTCAACTCCATTTTCCGTTCTATCCACTTGAACACTCCGCCCTCTCACTGTCTCGGATGCCAGCATTGTTCCAGTGTGAATCATTCTACATTAGACATTAAAGCATACAACACACGATTAGAAAGCGTGACGGAAAATGTTTGGCAAGCGGCCCTGAGACAAGTGTTGGATAAGAGCCGATCAGAAACGGACTGGGAAAAATATGGCTAACGACAACCATATATCATGAACAGAAAACGACAAAGCCATATGTTGTCTTTCTTCTTTCAACAATTTTCTTGGACATTTTTTAGTGTAGAAATTGTTTGCTGATGCTTTTAACTAACTTTTACTTGAACCCATATATATATATAGTCATGCAAAGGCAGATCTGTTTCGCAGTATCACAGCTCATCAGTACGGTTAGACATCCGATTGCATTTTACCCAGGATTGAAACCCGGCAGAATTCGTGTCAGTCAGCGATTCTACCTCTGAGCTATTGGCGCTTGGTAGGAGGAGGCAGATTTTTAGCGTGTATATTATCATTATACACGCCCAATAGCTGAGAGTGTCCTAATTCATTACTGAATGAACAATATATATATATATCCAGGTGAAGAAAACAAAAAGTTTTAAAATTCTGAGTTCTCAGGCACTTAATTTTTTTAAATTGCACAACACATCAAATATTGTAGAGCAAAATATAACTAAATTCGTAGTAGGCATGTACGCCGATGATACCACAGTTTACTCTCGCTTCGATCAAAAATCTGGTGTTGGTGACAAGGCGAACCTCGCTGCCGAGCTTGAGAAGAACCTCCAATTCGTGGTGGATTGGGGTAAGAAATAGCACGTAAAATTCAATTCTTCCAAAACGAAGCTGCTGTCAATTAACCACCACAGACAACCATACCTCCCTCCCATTAGCATGGAACAGGCTTGCCTCCCAGAGAGTAAAATACTACGCCTGCTGGCTTGACACTCTCAGCGGACCTCAAGTGGAATGACTACGTCGTATCCATTGCTAATTCCGCAGCAATGAAAGTCGGCTCTCTGTGCAGGGCCCAGAAATTCTTTCCGCCTGAATCTATCCTGCACTTATATAAATCCACCATCCGCCCGAGTATTGAGTACTGCTGCCACATCTGGTCTGGTGCTCATTCTATTCTCCTCGGGGTTCTTGACAAAATACAGGGAAGAATCTGTAATGTGATTGATACCGACTTGGCTGACCGACTGCAGTATCTCTCTCAGCGGCGTGACGTGGCTTCCCTGTGCTTCGTCTATAAATATTTCATGGCTTCTGCTCTGACGAACTTAAATCACTGGTGCCCCCTAAATGTGAATTTGCGCGAGATACTAGATTGGCAACTAGTTCCCACGCTTTTACAGTGAAACCGATGAAATGTAACCGCAATTTCTACTCCAACAGCTTCTTTCCTTGCACTTCCCGCCTGTGGAATTCCCTACCGCATGCTTGCTTCCCCGACGGCTACAACCTACAGGAGTTTAAATGTAATGTCAGTAGACATCTCCTAACACACTAACTCACACCCACTCTCTCCAACTCTCTCCCTATGTACATCCGAAGTCGTCTACCACCTTCCTTCTGACATTTCCCATACCAAATCGCTCTATGTAACCCCCTGCGCTATAGTGGCAGTGGAATGCCTTGCTTGGGGTGACACAATTAAAAAATAAATAAATAAAAGTTCGTTTCCACAACAAGAGAAAGAAACCAATAATACTGAAAGATGAGGACGGACCGGAAATCATGAAGTCTGAATTGAAATTTGCAATAGCGAAACTGAATAGAAACAAAGCAGCTGGACCAGACGGCATGGTCATATAGCTGCGGATAGCCATGGAAAATTTGATAGAGAGAAAATGACAGAAATAATAAATGAAATTTATAATAGTGGTGTAATTTAAACAACTTAATGTACGCAGATGATACAGTACTGACAGCAGCCTCGGAAAGGAGTCTACATGGTTTCATATAGGCAGCTGAAGAGAGGGAGAAGAAAGGAATACAAACAAACTGCAAAAAAGCCGAACGCATAGTCATCAGTAAAAAGGGAGGCCAAGATACCAAATACAGGTCGGGGATATTAAAATCCAGCAGGTAAAAAATTTAAATACCTGGGAAGTGTTACAACAGAATACAGAATGTTCGACACAGCGATCCGATGGCGAATTGGCATGGCGAAGGAAGCATTCCAGAAGTTAAGTAAAGTATTAAGAAACAGGACAATTTCGCTAGAAACAAAGAAGAGAGTACTGGATTTCTATGTGATGTCAATTTTTCAATATGGCAGTGAATGCCTGACAATATCAGCAACGATGAAGGAAAACAAAGAAGAGAGTACTGGATTGCTATTCGATGTCATTTCTTCAATAAGGCAGTGAATGTTGGACAGTATCATAAAAAATGAAGGAAAATACTTGAAGCAACTGAAATGCAGTTCTACAGACGGATACCGCAGATATCATGAACCGAGCATGTGAGCAATGATGAGGTTTTGGAAAGGATGGAAACGAAAAGGAAATTAATACTGAGCATCAGGAAGAGACAGCTGAAGTTCCTGGGACATGCAATGAGGAAAGAGGGTTTGGAGAACCTGATAATAACAGGTCAAAAAAGAGGAAAAGAGACAGAGGAAAGCAGCGGATAACATATTAGAAGGACCTAATCAGGTGGATGATGGAACGAGGGTGCATGGTGTCACAGTAGTAGGCGTAGCTAAAAGCCACCAGAGATATGTAGACGTGGAAAGCCATGATCGCCTATGTACTGAAAGAACAGGGCAAATAGAAGAAGATATATGCCAATTTTTATAAGAAATTATAATTTGGATATAAAGTGGGGGATTAAATGTACACTATATTCACTATATAAATTGATCCCTCATTTTGTGGCCATATTAGTTTCTGTACATTTATATTCTAGATTTATGGGCTTGAGCTAGTGGATGACAGACGAGTGTTGCATGGTGTAACAGGAGAAGACGTGCTAAGAGCCACCATATAGGAAGACGTGGAAAGCTTTGATCGCCTACCTCCTGAAAGGACAGTGCACATATAAGAAGAAGATTTAAAATCCATTGCATTATCAAGAGCTATAGACTCGTTGCGCTGGGAATAAATTAAAGAGTGAGAGAAAACCGTTAATTTCTGAGAGTATTCGTAGGAATATTGTGAAAGATTCTCCAGAAGTCTCACTTAAAGACAAAAGACATTGTGAGTATATTGTCAGTCAATTCAGTGCCATACGTGATACACGCTTTGGGATATCATGTATCGAAATACATGATCGCCGAAAGCGCCTGGGCAGAAGATTATCCCGCAGTAGGTTGCCATTGCTTTCTGCAGTAGACTGGTTGCCAGCCAAGGCTATAGAACCCAATCTGTCTTATTATTTAACCCATAACTGGAGGGAAGAACGGATTAATACCTTTCCTAAGGGTAATTGTGCGTAAGTGAATGCAAGGAATTCAACTGAAATTCGAACTCGGTACCTCTCCATTTTATTTGATTTTCGCTTTTGTAAATGAAGAGTGATTCATTGATTGGTTTCTTTGGGTTTTTTTTAAATCTTTATTATCTTTTTTTTTGTTTAAAGCCGAACATATTTTGCGTGTGAATAATTTAATAGTACAAATTCGTTTTTTCATCTAAAGTCTATATTTGCTTAGTTTCGTATGTTAAGCGTAATCAATAAAGTATGCATTTCTTAATAAAGAAAATATGCTCTCTATCAAGCATAGAACCTAATCTATTTGTATGAGTACAAACTTTTGATTCGTTGTTTTGCATTTTAATTCTTTAATGTTCTTAAACTGGAATTTATGTGAATCACTAGAGCATATCTGTAGTGAAAATAATAAAAGAACTCTGTAGTCTTTCTCTGATTTTCCGGGAATGATTAATTCCCTTTTGTTTTTGTCTTCCTGTCTCCATGATGTAGACAGCCATTTTATTGAACGGTTTG
The DNA here is from genome assembly GCA_037127315.1 of Ascarosepion bandense. NCBI lineage: Eukaryota > Metazoa > Mollusca > Cephalopoda > Sepiida > Sepiidae > Ascarosepion > Ascarosepion bandense. Next base: position 489,252 of record JBBBDQ010002110.1, read on the forward strand.
CTACCGGAGTAGATTTTTAGTCAAATAAAGTTTCACTTGTGGCGGGTAAGAAATTAATTTTAAATCAACTCCCTTCTTCACTTTTACAAAAGTTCATAGCGACGTGTTAAATCCTGGTTTTTCCCAAATAGAAAAATAATTGACCATCTACTACAAAAAAAAGTCGAAACCAGATTTCGCAAGTGGGTGTTAAAATGATTTTTGATTAATTGGAGCGACTTGCAAGACCAAAAGGACTTCGCGTGTAAGTGCGAAAAATCTAGATTACAATAAAAGGACTTCATTAACGTCAGTCCACAGGGAGTCATTGGGAGCCGCGAGACAAACATCTAAAATGTAATTCAACTTCAAACGACTCAAACATTCTCCTTTTTCTCTTTCTCCTTATCTCTTACTACTAATCTCCTTATTTCTCCTTATCTCAATTACTATTAGGAACATTTTGTACGAACTCTTGATACCCTTAACTTTCTCATTGAACATTAATTTCTACGAATACTTATTATTCCTTCTTTTAATAAATTACTATTTTAACATACAAAAAGTATATTTTATTATTCCACTCTTCTATACTAATCTAATCAAGAGACATGACTGACAGTAGGTTGCCATTGATTTCTGCGGTAGACTGGCTGCCAGCCAAGGCTATAGAACCCAATCTGCCCTGTTATTTAACTCATAACTAGAGGGAAGAAACGGATTAATACCTTTCCCAAGTGTATGCAGTTTACATATTGATTAAAATATCGAATTGATACTCCATTTTATATCAATATTATAATTTCTTATAAACTGGTGGTATATATATATCTTTCTTCTATGTGCAATGTCTTTTCAGGACGTAGGCGATCATGGTTTCCACGTCTCCCTATCCCTGGTGGCTCTTAGTACGTTCTCTCCTTTAACACCACCCAAAACCCGCTCTGCCGTTCACCAGCTCAAGAAATAAATCTAGAATATAACTGTATAGAAATTACCATGGACACAAAATGAGGGATATATACTGATGATAATATAGAATTGATTCCCCCATTTCATACCCACATTATAATTTCTTATGAATCATTTCACGAAAGAGACATGACTGACTGGGAAGATGATTATCCCGCAATAGGTTGCCATTACTTTCAGCGGTAGGCTGGTTGCCAGCCAAGGCTATAGAACCCAATCTGTCCTGTTATTTGACTCATAGCTAGAAGGGAAAGAAATGTATTATATTATTATGTAGTAATTAAACAGGGATCGGTTTCCTATTGTTATGAAGTAATAAACTGATCCCCCACTTTATGACCAGTAGAAGCCTTAATCATTATTCCAACTATTATATTCAGTCAGTCAGTTAAGTGCCATACGTGAAACACGCTTGGGCGATCATGTCTCGAAAGAGACATGACTGACTGGGCAGAAGATTATACCGCAGTAGGTTGCCATTACTTTTTGCGGTGGACTGGTTGCCAGCCAAGGCTATAGAACCCAATCTGTCCTGTTATTTGACTCATAGCTAGAGGGAGAAGAGATAGATTATATCAACTATTATATTAAGTATAATTAGGGGGATTGGTTTCTTACTTCATAATAATAGAAAAACGATCCCCCACTTTATGCCCAGTAGAAATTTTCATTGTTTTCAAATATTATATTCAGTCAATTAAGTTCAAAATGTCTAGGTATTTTTAAAAAATTGAAGAAAATATTGACATGCAAAAGAGAGGGTTTTGTTCAAGAAAAGAATTAAATATAACCAGTGGCAGTAAACCGCCTTGCTTAGAACAATATGATTATAAAAAAATAAATGTTTCTTTGATATCATGATATCAGAAATTTAAGCGTAGTAATAGACTGACGTTGTGAGTTGTGGTTCAGTGGATATCGGGGCGGAACGAGAAATCGGGGAGCCGAGTTCGAATTCCAGTTGAATTCATTGCATTCACTTACGCGCAAATACCTTTAGGAAAGGTATTAATCCGTCTCTTCCTTTCAGTTATGGGTTAAATAATAGGACATATTGGGTTCTATAATCTTGTCTGTCAACCAGTCTACCGCAGAAATCAATGGCAACCTACTGCGGGATAATCTTCTGCCCAGTCAGTCATGTCACTTTCGTGACATGATCGCCCAAGCGTGTTTCACGTTATGGCACTTAACTGACTGACTGAATAGACTGACTCTAAGAGACAAATCGGAGAGAGGTTTTTGAATTTCAGTCAAATTCATTTCATTCACTGACTTACAAATATCATTAGAAAAATGTGTTAATACATCTTTTCTCCCCCCAGCTATGGATTAAATAGCAGAAACGATTAAGATCTATAATTTTGGTCGGCAACAATCTACCGAAGAGAGTAATGGCAATCTACTGCGGGAAAATAATCTGCCTTGTCAGATGCGGCAGTTAATTAATTGAGTGATTAGGTTGTTCAGCTGTTGAAATGGCTAGAATCAACAGTAGGTTACATTTTAATTTCTTTGTCGTACTTGTGAAACCTACGTCTGAATTCTTGTTTTTTCCCGATCAAATAGGATTTTAAAAAATGTTAGATACAACACCAACCCACCCTTCTGTCGTAAAATCGTTTTAAATTCTTTTCTACTCAATTTTTAAATTCTTCTCTACTCATTTTATTTTGCTCTCACTCGCCCCCTGTGTGTTTGTGGCGTTAACGCCTTGCTAGATATGAAATGAGGCGAAAATTGAACTCTTGAAAAACAGGTTTTTCAATTTGTGGTGCAATAGATATCGCGGAGTGTTCAGATTCCAATGGAATTCCTTGCATTCACTTACGCGCAAATACTCTTGGGAAAGATATTAATCCATCTTTTCCCTCTAGTTATAAGTTAAATAATAATACAGATTGGGTTCTATAGCCTTTGTTAGCAACCAGTCTACCGCAGAAAGCAATGGCAACCAACTACAGAATAATCTTCTGCCCAGTCAGTCAAGTCTCTTTCGAGACATGATCGCCCAAGCGTGTATCACGTATGGCACTTAACTGACTGATTGAATGTACGATGTGGTGCAGTGGATAACAGCTCGGAACGAGAAATCGGGAAGCCGAGTTCGAATTCCAGTTGAATTCCTCGCATCCACTTACGTGCAAATACCCTTGAGAAAGGTATTAATCCGCTTTTTCCCCCAGTTATGGGTTAAATCACAGGACAGTATGGATTCTATTCCCTTGGCTGAAAACCACTCTTCCGTAGAATCTATCAAGAAATGATTGGCCAAGCGTGTATCACGTATGACACTTGACTGATTGACTGAATATAATAGTTGAGAACAATCAAAACTTCTACTGGGCATAAAGTCGGGGATAGTTTTTCTCTTATTAGGAAGTAATAAACTGATCCCCCACTAATTATACTTAACTTGATAATGTAACATAATCTATTCTCCCTCTTGCCATGAATCACATAACAGGACAGATTGGGTTCTATAGCCTTGGTTGGCAAGCAGGCCTACCGCAGAACGTAATGGAAACCTACTGTGGGATAATCTTCTGCGCATGTCTCTATCGAGACATAATTGCCCAATCGTGTATCACGTATGAAACTTAACTGATTAGAAAAATCATTTCACCTGAAGTAATGCAAAATAGTCAATAAACAAAGAAGATTAGTGCGTGCGTAATAATATAAGAAAAAACAAATAGAAGTGCAGACCTGGTGATTGATCCAATACAATCTTTCTATTTCATATTAGCAGAAAACGTTAAACCATGAAGGCGCAACCTGTCCATCGCTTGGAGGTTTGTAGCAGCCACCATGATGGAAAAGAAAAATGATTACTTATTCACTTACATGTGACTACTTTGTAAAATGAAGTTAAGATTTTTTTCTTGCCCTAGTTAAAAACAGAATATAAGTTATTTATGAGATCAGCTGTCAATTTGACCATATCGAACCGATCAGACTTACTTTTAAGAAAAGATCAACAGTTATATTCAGTCAATCAGTTATGTAAATATTTGTATATATTACTGAGACGAGGTAGTATTTACAGTATTTACATTATTGTCCTCATCTTTGTTGTCATTTGTATGACGTTTCGGCTGTTGTACGCTTCGGCTTTCTTCAGGTGCTAGAAATTTCGAACCGAACCCTTTATTACAATCACTGGTGTATATCATCCTCATTCCTTTCTAAAACTTTGATTGGAAATCATGAGTTATCTCCCCCTAACCCTGAGAGTTACTTGTTCACAACTGCTGTAGCATGGGGTTGAACTCACAACTTTTTGGGTCAAGTCAACGTCTATATCCATTATGCCATAACATATTTTGATCCAGTCCAAATAGTCAGTGAAGAAGTGCCTAACTTAAATATCAATGGCTGCTCCGTCGAAGAATTTACCATTTGATATGAGGAGAATAGATAATACATTTCGAGATCAGAACGATGGGCAAGTCTTCGAAGAAAGGGGAATTTTAGTCGCAATAACTGCAAACATGTCGAATGTTCCCTTATAAAGACTCGGCTAATACTAACATGAACTTTATCAATGCCGTAATTAATAGTTATGAAGTAGCAAAAGTTATTGGAATTTCTGGATATCTCAGCTAACGCTTTTATCATTTGACCCATGTCTCCTTGGGGACATCAGTGAATGATTTTTAAACGTAAAACCAAATGCATGGTCATCAGTAAAAGGGGCAGCCCAATATGCCAAATACAGGTCGGGGATACTAGAATCAAGCAGATATAAAGATTTTAATACTTGGGAAGTGTTATAACAGAAAACGGAAAGTGCAACACAGAGATCCGAAGGCAAATTGGCATGGCGAAGGAAGCATTCCAGAAGTTGAGTAAAGTATTAAGAAACAGGACAATTTCGTTCGAAACAAGGAAGATGGTAATAGATTCCTATGTGTTGTCAGTTCTTTAATATGGCAGTGAATGCTGGACAATATACTTAAAGATGAAGGAAAAACTGGAAGCAACTGAAATGTAGTTCTACAGAAGGATGCGGCGAATATCAAGGATCAGATGGATGATAGAACGAGGGTTGTATGGTGTAACAGGAGAAGGTGTGCTAAGAGCCACCAATGATAGAGAGACTTGGAAAGCTATGATTGCCTACGTCCTGAAGAGACAGGACACAGACAAAGAAGGATCACTTTTTTCTCAAAGTTCCTATTATAATATCGTGTTATTGTTATTTTTCCATAGGACTTTTTATTAGTAGTTGGCCTCGTCTGTCAGAGGAGATCATGGGTCTCTATCGTCATCTGTGACTGTAGAAACCGATGCGAGAGTGACAGTTTTTGTTGCAGAGGTTTCATTTATCTTTTTTTTCTGGACTGTCGGAGCTGTCATTTTGCTTTCTGCGAACCCACCTGTCCATGGCGACTTGTGTTAGTTGCTCTTCCCTTGATTTAAGTTGTTAGACTAGGATACCTCTCCATTTGAACCATTTGACTGCTACGCTCTCCCATGGCTCTCTGCTGATGCCCACAGCTTTCGTATCGCGTTTTATGATGTCACGATACCGCAGTTGTGGCCGCCCAGTGGGTCTTTTTCCAAAGAATAGCTCTTCATATAGAAGGCGCTTTGGAATGCGATCGTCTGGCATGCAGTGGACATGGCCTAGCCAGCGGAGTCTGCGTTGTTTAAGGAGTGTGAACCTAGTAGGCAGACCGGCTCGAGACAGAACCTCAGTGTTGGGTACCTTGAAAATGAGATTCCCAATAAACGTCGGATAATTCTCTCGTTGAAGGTGTTCAAACGCTTCTCTTGCTTCGTGTACGTGGTCCATGTCTCACTAGCATATACCAGTGCACTGATGACACAGGGGTTGTACACTGCCATCTTTGTCTTCACTGTTAATTTCATTCATTTATTTTATTAATTTTGTTTTGGTGGCGTAATTTGTTTTTAAAACCACCAGTGTACACAAGTGTCCGGACTGGCTAAAAGGGACGACTATTAAGAATGCAAGACTAGACCTCTGGGATATAATCACAACGTGGGACAGCGGCCCGTTGTTGCAAAAGACGTCCTGTAACCCAGCTTTTGTGGCGACATCATCGGACGGGATCGTCATGACCGGGTGGCAGTGTCACAACTGGGATCGTCACGACCGTCGGCGAGAACGAGCGTCATATGAGACAGACGGCCAGCCCAGCCTGATGCGTCACATCTGGTGCCGTTTCGACCAGGGTCTGTCGCCAGGCGTGTCCGCCCTGTGCAGTGTTGCATATTTGGGTGGCGTGACCAAGACGTGACCTGATGGGTGCCAGTCAGTCCGCACTGCAGTGTTACACTTAACTGACTGACTTAATATAGCAGTTGAGAACAATCTACTGTTCTACTGTTCTACTGGGCATAAAGTGGGGAACAGACTTTCTATTATTATGAAGTAATAAACTGATCCCCCTCAAATTATACTTAATATAATAATGTTGTGAGGAGCGCAAGGGTTGTGGCTGCCTTCTGGATTTTCTTATCGAGCTTTATTTCCAAGGAAGGTTGTCAGTGATCGTAGAGTCAAGGTAGGTAAACTGATGGACTCCATTCAGCTCATAGTCAATGACTTTGTATTAAGAGTTGACATATTGATTTTATGTCTATGCATGGCGAGCATATATTTGTATACTCAGATTACATAAGTTTTCGTATATTCCAGTGATATTCTTTATAATGTGAAGATTTTTCGTACTTATTTCTGTTAATATTGAAGAGTTTGTTGTGCATTTTCTTCTAAAATCCATTTCAGTCATGGTGTTAACTTTCTAATTGAAAAAAATAATTTTATTCGCAAGATTCATATGCAACGACAGCCGAATAATAACCAGAGGCGATAATTTTAATTAAATGTCTTGAAAATCACAATGGCACCATTCATTATTACTATTATCAATACTGTCGTCATTATTACGATGTTAATTTTCGTTTCTCTTTTTTTACGGGTAGCAGTCTATTACTGTTTGCTTTTTAATTATCAGGGCCAACGAAAGCATTTCTTAATAGTATTAGTTGCCATGAAACATTGTTTATTACGATTGTGTTAAGGTTGAAAGAGAAAAAAAAAAGAGAAGGAGCAAATTATTACCTCAGTTGGATTATCCGACATCTTGGTGTGTGGACTCTTTCTTGAAGTTTCTCGCTTTGCTCATTTTTTCTCTTTTAATTTTGTCTTTTGGCTTTATTAATTTACACTTGCCTTCCTTGGAAAATATGGACACGATTTAATATCGCTTTCTGGAACGCGTTTAATTTTAAATAAACACGCACAAAAGCGTGGATGTCACATTTCTGTTCTATGGCAAAGATGATCTAGCAAACAAAAAATATTGGGTTCGACCCTCACTGGAAGCATCAGAATTTCAGTCCTGTTTCCTAAACTGTCTCGTTTCGTAAATGAGTATTTTGTCGGCACATGACACATGTAATATATCGAACCGCCCCTGGTTTATCATACACGTTCCTTAATAAGTGTGAGTAATCGAATAGGGTTGCATTGTTTTATTATATACCTTTATAAACATTAAAATTGTTTTAATGCTTTTATAAAGATATATTTTCATTATTTTTGTATCAGTAACACCTAAGCAAAGAGATAATGCTGCTCAGACACAATGGGCTAATGAGAGTGAAAGAAAATGAAGATACTGAAGAGGGAACCCGAAACACAGACCTAAATGAGAAGCAACGTATGAACATCGGCGGATCTGAAGGAGATACCTTTAAATTTGTTGCTTTTCATTCCTTTTTAAACTCTTTTAGCACAGTCTTATCACTTATTACATAAAGTTTCCGATTATAAAAAAAATCGAAGAAAATTCAATATTTAAACTATTTTAGGGGGGCTCAGTTTCTCATAAAACGTTATAGTAAATCGATCCACCATTTTGGAACCACTCGCAATGGGGTTGCTTTGTTTTGTTTTTTTGTGACGAGTTGTAGCTCTTATTTTTGTCTTTTTCAAGTTTTCCCAGGTTTTACGATGGCATCTTCCTCAGAAACGCCAAAAATAGCTTTATTCAAAAATTTCGCAAAGGATTCAATTGTGTTTGGCGAACTGCAGTTGTTGCTTCATAGTGGTTTGTAAGGAATCATTCAAGTCAATATCCAAAATCTCTGAAATTCAAAAGGTTTCTTTTTACTGAGCAATAGGGTTTGTATTGACTACTTTTATTACTCCAGTCGATAAATGTTGCCGACTACATGTTAGTGACGGAGATGGTACAATGAGTGAAAGAACTGCTCTACAGTAGTGCCCTTTTCCATACAATTTGATCTCTACCAAGAAAAACCTCATGAAGATTTCCAAAGGGAGAGACTCTATCTATTTTTCACAAGAAATAAGGCCTATCCACTATTGACGGATTCGTCAATATACATTCTATTTAAACGTCACCATGCTACACCCTGTCTCGTTTTTGTCGGATTCGTGGCGTACATTTTCGAAAAATACTTAACTTGTGCCTTAACTTTCTGAATCTATGCCAAATACACATTGTATTAAAGAAGTTTATAATTGTTTTTTTTAATCATCGGCGGTTTTCTATGCAGGGCCAAGAAATTTTCCCCGTCTGAGTTCATCCTGCACATATATAAATCTACCATCCACCTGTGTACTGAATACTGCTGCCACATCTGGTCTGGTGCCCCTGCTACTCACCTCGGGGTTCTTGACAAAATCCAACGCAGAATCTGTAATGTGATTGATACCTGTAGAAACTCTTTGAATCGTCAGTATCTGTTTGTACTTCTGAGATGAGATAGTACTTATATTATTAACACTTTTCGGGTAGTTGCCCTCATCTTTATTGCATTTCGGCCGTTATACGCTCTGCCTTTCTTCAGGAACTAGTCATTTTTGAACCGAACCCTTTGTTTTAATCACTGAAGGATAGCATTCTCATTACCTGTGCGATGCCAATTCCGGATGCCATGTAGTCATCTACCTTTAACTCAACTCTGCAGTAACCACGTATTGAACTCACAAGTCGTTGCGTCAAGTCACTGGAAACAACATCATCTAGGCCAATATGACCGTTAGAAAATAAAGGGTTCGTTTCAAAATTTCTCGCGCCTGAAGAAGGTCGGAGCGTATAATGGCCAAAACGTCTTAACTATTTCTGCCTGTATTTTTTTATTATTTGTTTCTTTCGTCTATTATTTTTGTTGTCACATTGTATTTGTTCTATTTCTTTTTTTATATCTTAATTTTATTTTCTTACTTTTACTTTTTAATGTGTGTTTAACGCATCTTTCATTCCTACTCTTCATTTCTCTTTATTTTTATTTAATCTTAATTTAAATTTTTAAAGATTATTAATTTTGTTTTAGTGACATTCAGTCCTTTCTTATATTGTTACACTAGCAGTATATCCCGGTCTAATCCATGGTCCTGGAGCTCAGTTCTCCTTGGAAAATGAATGGATGTAAGTCAAATTTTGATTTCCAGGTGTCGAATCAGATAAGTTCTTTTCGTCTTAAACAGAAGTTTGAAGGCTAAATAAGTGCTCTGAGTAAATGATATCATGGCTGAGACTAAGAACTACAATTATACCTATTTAGAGCCAAACCCGAAACAAAAACTAAAATAAAAGGGCTGAAAAAATACAGACATACAGTCAGATAAACAGAAACACACACGCAAACATCTTGTTTTATATATATATATATATTATCGATTTTCTTCACTATTGTAAGAAATGCAACTTCTGAATATCGTTTCTTATGTCTTTGTCTATGAGTGTATCAAATTTGATTAAAATCGTACCACTCCTTCTATAACGCAATTTTTTCGATTTCCGATTTTCGATATTTATCAGGGTTACCTCAACACAAAACCTAGCTAAGAACACTTGCAGACGTTTATAGTACTACTGTGTAAATTTTCAAGAAAATCGGTTCAGCCGTTTCGGAGTCTATAGGTAACGGACACACACACATACACACACATAGACAAAGTTCCATTTATAAATAAGTTTAAATTTCATTTTTTTCTTCTTTTCTCCTTCCCTTTATTGATTTTCTTTTTATTATTCTCCTTTTTATGTCTTCTTCTTCTATCTTCATTTCATTCTTTCTTTTTTCGTTGTTTCATGTTTTAATTTGATTTTCTTTCTTTTTCGTATTTTCACTCTTCATTTGTTTCAATTTATTTTCACTCCTTTTTCTTTATTTCTTTTAACTTTCCTTTTCTTATTTTTCATTCATTCCTCATTTCTCCTTTTTTTATTCACTTGTATTTCAGATTCTAATTTTCTGCGATTTACACTTTTCTTCCTTCTTTTGATGTCTTTTATTTATTTTCTTTCTTTTTCTGTCTACTCTTTCTTTTTTCATTCGTGTCATTTCTTCTTTTACTCTTTTTTTATTTTCTTTGTTATACTTGAAAAATTCTTAACTCTTTATTTTTTTTCTTTCCTTGGTTTTGTGCTTTTTTTCTTCCAGACTTGCTTTTTTATTTACCTTTTAACTTAATTCAATTTATTCTTTCTTGTTTTATTTTATTTTATTCACTCATTTTTCTTAATATCTTTTCAATGTTATACTTCTTCTTCATTTTCTTTTTCTTTTGTTTCATTCTTTTTTCTTCATTTCATATCTTTTTTCATTCTTTTTTTTTCTTTAATTTATATACCCAATTTTCTTCCCGTTTCCTATACTTTTTTCTTTTTGTGTTTTATATTATGGCTTCTTTCATTTTCTCTAGGTTTATATTTTCTTTTAAGTTTGAGGTTTTTAACTCATTCATTTTCTCCTTTTTTACTTCATTATTCCTCTTTTTTCAAACTTTTTCCATCTTTCATTTTCTCTATTTTTATAATTTCTGTGAAGTTTTTACCTTATTCATTTTTGTTCTTTTTTACTTCATTATTCATTTTCTTCAAAATTTTTTCCATCTTTCATCTTCTCTATTTTTATAATTTCTGTAAAGTTTTTAACTCATTCATTTTCTCCTTTTTTACTTCATTATTCCTCTATTTTCAAACTTTTTCCATCTTTCATTTTCTCTATTTTCATAATTTCTGTGAAGTTTTTACCTCATTCATTTTTCTTCTTTTTTACCTAATGATTCTTCTTTTTTCAAAATTTTGTCCACCTTTCTTTTCCCTATTTTATTCCGTTCTATTTTTTCTCTCTCTTATTTTTTTCTTTCTACTCTACTTTTTCAATTTTTATTTTTGTATATTTCATCTTTCCATTCTCTAATGCCTCTGCTTCATGAAATAACTTTTCTTCACTACTTCAGCAAGAGTCTTTTCTTCGCTTGATTCCATATTGTCTTTATTTCTTCTTACTCTCTTCTCGTTCATCCGTTTCTTTTTTATAGCCTTTAATAATTCTTTGCATTTCGGAATTTTTCCAATAATCTTTTAAGTATTTAACGTCATATAAACCTATTAATGAGATGCAAATTTATTCCAAATGGACGGCAGGCAATTTAATCATATTAAGAGCAAATTGAAAAGAATAAAACATCCCGGAACAAAGGAAACAAAAATCGAAATTTCTTTTTGTCCCATGAGATAAAGAACAAGTGATTCCCTAAATCTGTCAGAATGTTTGGACAACAACAACATTAATAATAATAATAATAAAAATAATGATAATAATAATAATGCAAAAAAGAAGGAGAAGAAGAAGAAGAAGATAAAGAGGAAGAAACATATTGTGAAATACTGCATGGTCTTATACCCTGAATGAAAGTGCTAACTCTCCAACCTAAATTCCTTTCATAGCTGTATTTTCGAACTGCTGCGATAATACACTTCATAATACTTTTCATATAATAATAATAATAATAATAATAATAATAATAATAATAATCTGCTTGAATTTTTTTAAAACGAAGCATATAGAGTACAAGTCTTGGAGGTGGAAAATAGAAAACAATTTCACGACTAAAAATTTACTGTTGTGGTTATAGTTTTTGGAAGTCACGAACAAAGTAACAAAATCCCTGATGGACTATCTCTTCAGGAAATAAAAAAACATAATTTCTATACTTTTCGAAGTTTTTTTTTTTTTTTTTTGAATAGCTGACATTTGTTTAATTAAGGGAAAACAGTAAAACATAATACCCTTCTCTTGCACTGAGTCATTGACAATGACCTGGTATATGATTATTACCAATGCTGGTCAAAAAGATATTTTTACAATAATAATAATAATAATAATAATAATAATCTGCTCAATTGTTTTTCAAAAACGAAGCATATAGAGTACAAGGTCTTGGAGATGGAAATAAGAAACCATTTTACAATTAAAACTGTTACTGTTGTGGTTACATTTTAGGGATTCTTAAAGAACGGAAGTCAAGAACAAATTATCAAAGTCCCTGATGCAATATTTCTCCATGAGATAAAGGAAATAATTCCAATAATCACTACCTATATCCTGTGGAGAGATTTGTCCATTTTTTTAAATAACTGACATTTGATTAATTAAGTGAAAACTGCAATAAATAACACACTTCTCTTGCACTGAATCATTGGCTATGACCTGGTATATGATTATTAAACACATGCTGGTCAAAAACATATTTTTACAACAATAATAATAATAATAATAATAATAATAATAATAATAAAAGTATTACTACTACTACTACTACTAATAATAATAATAATAATAATACATAGATAGATAGATAGATAGATAGATAGATAGATAGATAGATAGATAGATTTGGGCAATATTTACATTGGGCAATGTGCGAACACTATGGAAAATCTGTAAACAAACACTGGTATGAACATCACCCAGCACCGGTTGCAGAAATATGGATCCAAAATGCAGGTCTTGTGATAAACACCAAGAAATAATAGACCACCTAATCTCAGGTTGTTCTGTGCTTGCTCCAAATGAATATAAAAATCGCCACGATAGAGTTGGGCAATATTTACATTGGGCAATGTGCAAACATTATGGAAAATCTGTAAACAAACGCTGGTATGAACATCACCTAGCACCGGTTACAGAAATAGAAGATGTCACTATTCTATGGGATTACACCATCTACACAGACAGAAAAAATGAAGCAAACAGGCCAGACATTATTGTTAAAAACCAGAAAGGGAAAACTTGTCTATTAATTGATATGGCTTGTCCAGCGGATTGTAACATAGCAACCAAGGAATTTGAAAAACTGTCAAAATATAAAGACCTGGAAATTGAAATAGAAAAAATGTGGAAATTGAAAACAAGAGTTGTGCCGTGAGAGTAGGTGTACTTGGAATGATAAAAAATGGAACGAAACAACACATTGAAAGAATCCCTGGAAACCCCAGCTTGAGAGATATACAAAAATTGTCTTATTAAGTACAGCCCACACACTAAGGAAAACTTTATCTATGTAACGCTAGGGATGATAGGGAAGATAGAAAAAGCATGAAATGGAGTCATAACAACACGCCACGACCTGCCTTAGGTCTCCCCGCAGACTTGGTCGGTAGTAAGACCAAAGCAGAAATGGAAATATGATGAAAGATGACATAATAGTAATAATAATAATAATCTGCTCGAACGTTTTTGGAAAAATAAGTATATAGAGTACAAAGTCTTGGAGATGGAAATAGAAAACAATTTCGCGATTAAAAATGTTCCAGTTGTGGTTATAGTTTTTGGAAGTCACGAACAAAGTAACAAAATCCCTGATGCACTATCTCTCCAGAAAAAAAACAAAAAAACAACACCTATATCCTGCGAAGAACTTTGTCCATTTTCTGAATAGCTGGCATTTGTTTAATTAATTGAAAACAGCAAAATTTAATACCCTTCTCTTGCACTGAGTCATTGGCTATGACCTGGTATATGATAGTTAAACACATGCTGGCCAAAAAGACATTTTTACAAAAATAATTATAAAAAATAATAAAGATTTACAAATGAAAACTGAAAATACTTGTTGTAACTAAAAATACACTACGCACAAAACGTTTCAGACCATCTAACGTTTTATTTTTATGAAAACCTTTAAAGAAAATTTAAAAACATTGAACACACTATAGGTTATGCTAGAGATAATTTGTCCGACAGCGAATGTTACTAAAAAGCCATAGCAAAAACCTGAAATTATGTTTTTAAATATCCTTGTCAGATAGCCACTCTTTTTGCTGATGACCATGCATTCAGTTTTCTTAAAGTTTCTTTGTATTCCTCTTTTGTCACTTTAACAGGAGATGGAAAGTGTGACACAGAGATTCGAAGGTGAATTGGCATGTCACAGACGCGTTCCAGAAGCTGCGTAAAGTAGTATGATACAAGAAAATTACATTAGAAACAAAGAAAAGAGTGCTGGATTGCTATGTGATGTCAGTTCTTCAATACGGCAGTGAATGCTGGACAATATCATCGAAAATGACGACAACACTTGAAGCAGCGGAAATGTGGTTCTACAAAAGGATGCTGTGGATATCATTGACCAAGCATGCGAGCAACGATGAGGTGATGTAAAGAATGGCAACGAAAAGGAAATTGATAGTGAGTATCAGGAAGAGACAACTGTAGTTACTGGGACATGCAATGAGGAAAGAGGGCTTGGAGAACCTGATACTGACAGGCCAGATAGAAGGAAAAAGAGACAGAGGAAGGCAGTGGATAACATATTTGCAGGGCCTGATCAGGTGGATGACGGAACGGGGATTGCAAGGTGTAACAGGAGCAAACATACTAAGAGCCACCAGGGATAGGGAGACGTGGATAACCATGATCGCCTACGTCCTGAAAGGACAAGGCACATAGAAGAAGAAGAAGAAGAAGAAGAAGAAGAAGAAGATTGTCACATTTATGCGGATGTCCTTATGATGCTAAATTCATTTAGAAATATATAAACTGTCAGTTGTGTAAAAGCGCTGTTGTAGCAATATGTGTGAATTTGAGGATTTGTTAAATTTAAAACAGCTGAATCTGTCGCACAACTCGATGGGGAATATTTAGTTTTGACCGATAGTTATCGATAACTGGAGTCAACTTCAAATTACAAGAGAAGAAGGCTTAGACTAAGAGATATTCACGGAAGGAAGATTACTTACCTTTTTAGTAAATCAGTCACTTAAGTACCATATGTGATACACGCTTTAAATGAGATTACTTGGTATTTATATTGTAGACCTTCATTGCCAATTTGTTGAGTCTTGGTGATACTTCACCGCAAAATTGTAGTAGCCAGTTTGAGTCGGAAGTAAGACATCGTACAAGATGGTAGGTTCAAAACAGTGTATTAGTATAACAAGAAACATGATATACAAAGAAAGTGTTAATAATAATTAACTAGAAATAAGTAAGTCCAATGGTTTTATTATGCTGCTTTTTGCCTGACAGGTAACTGTCATTAACTGCCTTCGGTAACTACTCTCTGAAAGTCACGCAGGTAATTACTTATAATTACATATAACAAAGAGGAAGAGTCCATTCCTCGTAGGAAGGGAGTATAACAATTTCTTAATTTAAAAAAGAAACCTTCAGTAACTATATTTTTTATTTTGACAAACAGATACTACAGCATTATATTTTGTTTTTTGTCAATAAAATGGCAACTTACCTTACATTCTGCTTTACAAATTTTTGCAATATTTCTCTCGTGAACCCGGTTAAGAAGTCCAGCAAGAAAATAATGCAACAACAAGCAAAATAAAAGAATAACGAATATATATTGACACAGCAAAATACAATACGTGGAATTCTGTTAGTAGAACAAATAAATACGGGTTAGAATATAACACTCCAACTATAACTCGCAATAGTCGTACGATAGCAGTTTTGGCTATTTTTGCATATCGCTCTGCCTTATGCTGGTCTGCTAATCTCTTTGTTGATCGGCTTATGCTGATTTCCTGCGGATATTTTACTCTTTCTGCCACCTCTTGTGAGGGAAAATATATGCAGTTGTAGGAAGAGTTCAATCCGTTCTAATGAGTAATGTCACCATGACAATTTCCAACAGTTTTTCTTTAAAAGTAAATAGAAGACGATCCTAAGCGTTTTTCAAACGCTAAAACATCTGAAACTCATTCTTAATATGTTTTTCTATCACTATCCAATTTATCTGATACGAATTCAATGGACGAGCGGTCAGGATATTGAGTATGCTAAGTCATAATTTCCAAAATGTTGGACATTTTAGTTTTTTTATTCAAGATAATTTCATGGGAGGAAGGAGATATACTAGAAGGAGAGAGATGGTAGCACTCACGTGGCCCAATCTGGTATACAAGCAGTCTGGCAGGGGGGTAGGCAGGCAGGTGTGCATGAGTTAGGCGGGCAGGCGTTCGTGCAGGCAGGCTGGCTATAGACGACCACAATAAGGCAGTATGTACGTTGTGGTGCAGTCGATATCGGCTCGGAACAAGAAATCGGGAAGCCGAGTTCAAATTCCAGTTTAATTCATTGTATTCACTTACGCGCAAATAAACTTGGGAATTAATCCGTTTCTTCCCTCCAGTTATGGATTAAATAACAGAAATGTTTGTGTTCTTTATCTTTGCCTGGCAGCCAGTCTACCGCAGAAAGCAATGGCAACCTACTACCCAGTCAGTCATGTCTCTTTCGAGACATGATCGCCCAAGCGTATTTGACATATGGCATGTAACCAACTGAATTTTGTCAAACCTTACCAGTGTTTTGGATGGTTCTGTTCTTTGAAGGTAATTTTAAAAGTATGTGTTAACCAGAGAGTAGAACATAGTTTTGCAAAAATCGAGTATGTATATTTTTCATGATTTATGATGAACCTAATCATGATTAATCACATCCACATCTGTTTTCGTAATTACAACAAGTCTACCGATCACTTAATGGTGAAAAATACTGTTTTTTACACAACGTATACATAATTTAGCTGAATGTGTTGTGGACAGACGATTCTAAACTTGAACTTTTTGTTAATAAGAACAGCCTGGAGAAAGAGAGAAAAATAAAACCATATACAGTGTAATAACTGAAATTGTATATTTAAAAAAAGACAAATATATCTAAATTTAAGGTATTAACGAAAGAAATGCTGGTTACGGTCAAATATTTTAACCGTATTGTAGATACTGCATGTCCAGAAGAACTCAGAGAATATTGAGAATAAGGAAAAAAAAGTAGGTTAAACAATGCTAATTTCAAAAGGATGTGTAGAAATTGTGAGAAAAAAAATAGGGAAAAAATGGGCATTCTTGTTGGTGCTCTGTGCATCTTAAATTTTGATCAGTTAAAAATGGTTGGGTACTATTCGGATTAATGTTTTTTGTGGAATAAATAATACCGCACCTCTGGAAACACACATGATTAGACGACTTAAATAAAGAATTCCAAGTGAGTAAAAAAACTCCATTGGATTTCAAGCAAGATTATTTTTAACAGGTCTAATGGCGAGTAACCTAAGCCAGACTTATATTATAACTTTTAGAAATGAGGTGTAAAAATGTCTTAATTAAATGCATATCAAGTTTGTGTTCCTATATTAAGAAGAATTATTGAGTCATAAATGAAATGGGACAAATCAGTTCTTATATCTACAGCAAATGTTGCAATTTTTGTCATTATTGTTTTTTGTAATAATAAGAACAATATTATAATAATTATTATTAATTATTAATTAATTATTAATTAATAATATTAATAACCAGGCAAATATTATAAGTAATAAAGTGGATCTAAAATGCAGGTTCTGTGATAAATACCAAGAAACAATAGACCATCTAATCACAAGATGTTTCGTACTTGCCCCAAATAAATATAAAAATGGTCACGATAGAGTAGAGAAATATTTACACTGGACAATGTGCAAACATTATGGAACATATGTAAAGAAACCCTATTATGAACATCACCCAGCACCGGTTAGAGAAATAGATGTCACCATTCTATGAGATTACACCAGCTATACAGGCAGAAAAATTGAAGCAAATAGGCCGGACATTATTGTCACAAAACAAAAAAAATCAATTACTAATTGATATGGCTTGTCCAGCTGATTGTAACACAGCAACAAAAGAATTTGAAAAACTCAAAATATAAAGACCTGGAAATTGAAATAGAATAAATGTGAACAATGAAAACAAGAATACTATGAGTGAAAATAGGTAAATTTGGAATGACAAAAATAAGAACGAAACAACACATTGAAAGGTATATGCAAAACAATTGTCTTGTTAAGTACCGCCCACACACTAAAGAGAACTTCGTCCATTTAACGCTAGCGGTTTTATCGGAGAAATAAAATACAAAATGCAGCTATAACAACACACCACAACATGCATTAGGTTATTAAAAAAAACTACGTAGGTAGTGTGATCATAGCAGAAATCGCATTATGATGAAAATGAAAATGAAATAGAAATAATAAGTAGGAGAAGAAGAAGAAAAAGGAGGAGAAGAAGAAAAAGTAGGAAGAGGAAAAGAAGAAAAAGTAGGATGAGGAAAAGAAGAAGAAGAAGAAGAAGAAGAAGAAGGAGGAGGAGGAGGAGAAGAAGAAGTAGGAGGAGAAGAAGAAGTAGGAGGAGAAGAAAAAGAAGAAGAAGTAGGAGAAGAAAAAGAAAAAAAGAAGAAGGAGAAAAAGAAAAAGAAGTAGTAGAAGTAGGAAGAGAAGAAAAAGAAGAAGTAGGAGAGGAAGAAAAAGAAGAAGTAGTAGAAAAAGAAGAAGTAGGAGGAGAAGAAAAAGAAGTAGTAGTAGTCGTAGTAGTAGTAGTAGAAGAAGAAGAAGAAGAAGAAGAAGAAGAAGAGACATTTTAAACGACTGGAAAACGTTCCGATAGACTCAATGAAAGGTCTCAGGTAGTCCATGTCTCAAAGAAATTAAATAATTGCACTCAAAAGTAAAGCTCGCACATTGCAAAGAGCCTTATCATTGTAAAATTTGTATTGTCTGAGGATTTTTAGTTTCTTTTTATTTGTTTAATTTTTTGTTTTTTTAGAAAAATAAGCAAAAAATTACAAATTAGAAGACAAAGGATAAAGCTCTTGAACAGATGAAACAACGCTGTCAAGACAAACTTCGACAAGGCCGATATCCAGAACACTCTAATAAAGCCAATGATAAAGTTTACGTGCTTCTGGATTAAAGGCGGAAACGGAATACTTTATTCTTGAAGTGCAAAATAGGATCCTTTTCATTAGGAACGTTAAGACATATTTTGTAGATAATATTGGAGATCCAAAATGCAAATTCTGAGATAAATATCAGTAAACTAAACGCCATTTTAAGATATTCTTTACACCTTTCAAATGAATATTAAATCGTCACTTGAGAGTTGGTCAATATTTAAATTTGAGAAAGCGCAAACACATTGTAAAAGATGTTAATCAACACTAGTATGAATAAAATCCTTCAGCAGTTACAGAAAAAGAAGACATCACATTTACATTTTACCATCTTCACATAGCGGAAGATTGAAGCCATTAGGCAATACATAATTGTAAAAAAAAAAACATGATTAAAACACTTGCGTACTAATGGATATGGCTTGCCCAGTAGACTGTAACATAACAACCAAGAAATTAAAAATAAATATCGAAGTATAAAGACATAGAAATCGAAATAGAAAAATTGTGAAGTTAAAAACAAGAATGCTACCAGGCATGGTAGGCGCGCTTGGAATGATAAAAAAAAGAACACAACAGCACATTGAAAAAATCGCTGGAAATCCCAGCTTAATAGAAATATAAACAATAGTCCTGATAAATGCAGCTGCAGAATTAAAATAAGCATTGTTCATATAACGCTAATGGTAACATGGGGGTAAGCAATACGAAACTAATGTCACCATATCAACCATATTCCCCTCTCAGACTTGGTATCTATTGATATGTTATTCTTCGACTTTATGTATATTACCATTCGTCCGTGCATGGAATACTGCTGCCATATATGGTCAAACGCCTCTGCTGTTCAGCTCAGTGTTCTTGACAGGCTCCAAAGGAGAATCAGTAATGTGATAGGCACCGACTTGGTGGCTCGACTACAGCCACTTCCCCACCGACCAGATGTGCCCTCCCTTTGTCTGTTCTATAAATACTTTCATGGCTACTGCACCAACGAACTTAAGTCACTGGTGCCTCTGCAACAGGTGTTTACTCGTGCAATCAGATTGGCAACTGGGTCCAACCCATTCACAGTTAGATTAACCAAATGCAGACGACAATTCTACTCCTGCAGCTTCTTCTCTCGCACGTCCCGCCTGTGGAATTCGCTCCCATATTCTTGCTTTCCTGACGGCTACAACCTCCAGTAATTTAAATGCAGTGTCAATACTCATCTATTAACCACTTGACTCTAGTTCTTTCACCACCCCGTATATCCTTTCCTTTCTCTCCACCTTTGAAACAGTCATCACACCTGTATTCCCATCCTTCTCTTGCTTCTTTCTAACCGTTTCGTCTTTCTCTTCACTCTCTTCTACTTAATCTTTTTACTCTTATGTAGCCCCCTGCACATCAGTGGCGTTACCGCCTTGCTCGGGGTGATACGTTCTTAAAAAAATTACGTATCTGGATATTGAGAGAGACAAAATATGTTACTTAAATGATTCGTTATAATACTAGTAATTAGAGATAGATGTACGATCAATGTTTCGTTATATGATAGATGTACGATCAATATTTCGTTATATGATAGGTTTACGATCAATGTTTCGTTATAATACTAGTAATTAGAGATAGATGTACGATCAATGTTTCATTATATGATAGGTGTAACCTTGCGAAAGGTATTAATTCGTCTATTCCTCCTAGTGATAGGCTAAATAACAAGACAGATTGGGGTCTATTGCCATGGTTAGCAAACAGGTCTACCGCAGAAAATAATGACAACCTACTGCGAGTTAATCTTCTGCCCAGACAAGACATGATCGCCCCAACCGTGTGTCACGCCCAAACGGTGTGTCTCCTAACTGACTGACTGTACGATCAAAAGAGGTAGAAATACGTATAAGATAACTGTCATTTTTTTCAGTATTGCATTATTAATCCAAAATGAATATTTACCTTAGTAAAAATGGCAGCTGAAATCGCAGACTCCGACTTAGAAATTTCAAAAGCAAACGAGTAGAGAACGGGAAGGATGACGATGTGACAGAGAGAGAGAAAGAGAGAAAGAGAGAAGGAGAGATACAAAGATAGTGAGAAAGAGAGAAAGAGATTAAGAGAGAGAGAAAGAGAGAGACAGAGAGAGTGACAAAGAGAGAGAGAGAAAGAAAGAGATAAAGAGAGAGAAAGAGAAAGGGACAGAAAGACAGAGAGAGTGATAATGAGAGAGAGAGAGAGAAAGAGAGAGATAGAGAGACAGAGAGAGGGTGACAAAGAGAGAGGGGAAAGTGAGAGAGAAAGAGAGAGAAAGAGAGAGAGAAAGAGAGAGACAGAGAGAGCCACACCAGGTAGATTTATAATTCAACAGTTCTAAAGCAGTGTGATAAAGGTACTAATTAGTTGGGTGGAAGGAGTTCCGGAGTAATGCCAGAAATAAGCTCCTTTTTATAATTATTTCTCAGGTTGAGTTATTAGTTAATTAGATATTCCAGAGAGATTAACGGACAGGTTCCTTTAGTAAGGTTTATGGTAAATGTTAATTAAGCAAAAAGTATGATAAATGGCGAATTTAGTTTTAGAGTGGTCTGAAAGACTAAATACAACCAAGTCTTCAGACGAGATAAGTAGTTTTGGCAAAGCTCAAGTATAGGATGTCTGCAGAAAACCTAGCAGTAATTCAAAATTCCTTTTTAGTACCACTTGAGAAATATTCCTCCGCAGATATTCGGTGATTAGCCGAACACGATTTGAATTTTAAAATTCGAAGGCGGTGACTAAAAATTGTTTAGCTACGCCTCACTCTATATAAGCTGCCTGTACGCTGGAATTATGCATATCGAGGCAGAACACGATGGAAAAGGCTTATGGGTACTGTTGGTGCTCATGCGTCAAGAAGTCCGATCCGAACCAACAGATAGAGATAGAACATGCACGAATCTAGATAATTCTGTCAACAATGCCGAGAAAACAAGTAGCTATATTGTGTAGACAAAGTACCTCCCTTAGACCAGTTGGATTCATATCGGACCAATTGCGTTTTCCTCTCTCTGTGACTTTCCGACCTAAACGAGTGAATCTCGTTGAGACACTTCGTATTCGTGTAATTTCTTTGGTAGTGACATAAAAGCAGTAATCTTGAAGGACTCTTTGTACAGGAACCGAAAGTGTTGCATTTTTTGTTTATTATGGCATTGCGTTAACGATGAATACTTTTTCTCCAGGAAAAGTGATTCCTTTCAGCGTAGAACCCGACAATTTCACCCTTTACCATCGGACCGTCCTGAAGGACCGGGACACTGCTGTTCAGATCAAAAATTCACAACGTGCGAATACTGGTGGTTCCTTCAGCTCACTGGAGGAGGACCAGGTGGTTTCATTTTTTGTCGAGCAGAACCACCGGAGAGACAGGACATAGCTGCCACCGGCAGGGCTTTTTACGTTAGAATGAAAGACATTTCTAAACGTGGGATGGAAAGCCGTTGGGTGAAATAGTGAAAATACCTTACAAACACTACACAATGCATCAAGAAACATTAAAATTTTTTTATCCTGTACTTAAATGAAAGACTGCTAATTTCGTCCGATAGTCAAAGATGTCTTCATGGGAAAGGAAATAGTTCATTAAGAATGCAGGTGAATAGTGAATGTCAGCAGGCTCTACAGAAATTTGACACAAAAAAGGGACTTTAATTCAAGATAAGATGAAATGAGTTAGACACATAATGAGGAAAGGCATCCTGGAGAATTTGACACTCATAAGGCTTTGAAGCAAATAATCTACTTAATGACATTAAATAAAAGTATAAGAAAACAGAGACGGGTCAGTTACCGAAGTGACAAACATTATCAGTACCTAGAGCCAAAAAATGGCGGAGAACGAAAATAAGTAACGTTTTAAAGGGCTTCCTTAATACAATTAAGAATTTATGCTGAGAATTAGTTAGTGACACATGCTAACACTTGATTTACAATAAAAATCACATAACATTAGTTGTGGTAAATCTTCCAAAAAATTATACCTTATATAGAAACTTTACCAATTCAGGGATTACTCACTCGATATGGATGAATCCCTTTATTGACTGGCATATTCCTTATGAGCCTTATGAGTGTCAAACTCTCCAGGATGTCTTTCCTCATTATGTGTCTATGTCATTTCCTCCTATCTTGAATTAAAGTCACTTTTTTGCTCCAAATTTCTGTAGAGCCTGCTAATATTCAATATTCACCAGCATTCTTAAAGACCTATTTCCTATTTCGTCAGGCATACACACTACACTTTTCCAATTGCAGTTTGGTGATTCAAAGTAACCACAAGCTGGGGAGGATGACTGTTCGCGTTTTACATTTGCGCATATTTGTCTTTCCACATCAGCTGCAGATACATATATTTTCACGTTTTGTTTAAGTTATTTTTTTGTTCACAACTTGTGAATTGATATTTCTTTTCACATCTTGTGCAACTATTTGTATTTGAACATCTTGTGCATATATATATATAGAAAGAGAGAGAGAGAGAGTCATCTGCAGACAGATCTGTTTCGCTGTATCACAGCTCTTCAGTACGGTTAGAGAGCCGATTGCTTTTTACACAGGATTGAAACCCGACCGAATTGGCGTCAGTCGGCGATTCTACCTCTGAGCTATGGGCGCTCGGTAGAACTATATATATATATATATATATATATATATATATATATAGTTTAATAAAAAGAAGACAAATGGAAAACTATTTAACTCGCCTACGCGTTTCGTCTTGTGACGGACTTAATCAAGGCAAAAAGACGAAATGAGTTTATTCCAAATTAAGTATCTATAAATAAACAGTGTTGGCAACTATGAAAACACTCGCAAATCATTCAAAAATATTAACAGAATATTTAGTTTTAGAACTTATTCATGTGTAGCGGAATGTCACGAGAGGTTAAAATGAACGGAATTCAACCGTTTTTTTTTTTTTGGATTTTTTAATTATCGATATTACATTGTTTCAGTATCATTTCCATAAGAAAAGGTGAGATTGGAAAAAAACGGGCACAAATTGATATTTTGGTAGCAGTGGAAGGTGGCGCTCTTGAGTATTTTCCTTCTGAATAAATTGAATACTCTTTTTATTAGTGTGGCATTTTTTTAAATCGAAATGGTGGTCGAATTTATTTCTGTGAATGCATTCGTTAGATTATTATTAGTGATGTCTCTTCTGTGCTCATATATACGTTTTTTTAAAGATTTCTACTTGTTTCTCTGCTGTACATTGAGGAAGAATTTTGGCAATTTTTTTGTATATGCCTGCTTGTTCATTATTATGATTTTGTTTTGTTTTTAGATTTGACAATATCTATAATAGTTTTTGACGTAATTGTTACTATTATATATATATATATGTATATATATATATATATATATATATATATATATATATATATATAACCTTTTGCAGCTGTTACTATTATATATATATATATAACCTTTTGCAGCCACTTGCTTGTTCCCATCTTGTGTAATAATGTGTTTTGTAATATATTTTGCTGATATTTTTCGTTCATATCATCCGAAGACAACAATTCCCGGATACCTCTGTGGTAACCCGTTATGAAATGCTTCTCCGGAATCGGTATAAATATCCCTTTCCATGTGATCATCTCTTGTCATTTTTGTGCGTTCCACATTTAGAAGCGCAAACGTTATTTCGTCATTTGTCGCTTAATATTCACTGTTATATATTCCAACATCGATATCGTGTTCATACATAATTGACCAGATAATGTTAACTCGTAGAAGATTTGAATTTAAAATTGTGAGAAAAAAAAACAATGTTTAAAAAATGAAAATAAACATTGAATCGGATAGACAATCCAAGCAGTATTTCTACGATTCAAAAGAATATTCTTGGCCTCTGTGGAACAATGGAAATAACAGAGAATTTGAATAGCAAATGGATAACTGTATTTAATCAGCAGCACGCATAATAGGCTGAACAAACGGAAGTGGCTATTACGGAGGAAAACACTCACAGCTAACATTAGAAACCATGCAAAATATTGAGTGTGTGGATTTGAATACAAACAGAGAGAAATGCAAACATGAAATACTGAAGTAAACAATTAAAAGAACGACAGAAAAAAATGAGGATAGGGATGCAAGAAAAGCGAAGAACTGGAATCATCTAGGATTTTCTACCAATAAATATAAACGCAAGTTTCTTCCAGTGAATGACAGTAACGAAGACTTTAACAAAACAGCATAAAAATAGCGAAAACCTTAGTTACAGTCCTATTTAAATAATATTAAAAAACGGTTTAAAGTTCCAGAAAATATCCAGTATGAATATGTCTTATGTATCTCAGAATTATATGATATATTTAAATCAAATAAAGCTTGTGAAACAGAGACACACACACACACACACACACACACACACACACACACACACACACACACACACAAACACATATATATATATATATATATATATATATAGTCATCCACAGATCTGTTTCGCTGTATCACAGCTCATCAGTACGGTTAGAGAGCCAATTGTTTTTTACCCAGGATTGAAAACCGACGGAATTGGCATCATTCAGCGATTCCACCTGTGAGCTACGGGCTCTCGGTAAAAGGAAGCATACTTTTTAGCGTGTATATTATCATTATACACGCCCAATAGCTGAGAGTGTTCTAATTCATTGCTGAATGAACGATGCGTAAATGCCAGAGTAGCTCACCTTTTTTAAAGTCTACCATTCTTCCATAGTGCTCAATCAGGGTGTGAGAGAGTAAATCGTCATCCGTAGACAGATCTGTTTCGCTGTATCACACACACACACACACACACACACACACACATATATATATATATATATATATAAGTACTGTGCAAAACTATTAAGACAAGACCTATTTTATTTTCATGTGATATATTGACAGAAAATAAACAATTTAAAGTAATTTTATTTGACTTACTCAACAAGTGTTTTAACAAAGAAAACTTCTTACAAAATAAATTTAATATTTAGTATCATAGCCTTCTGCTTTGATCACAGCCTTCATTCTGTCAGGTATTGACATCAGAAGATTTTTAAATATATCTAATGGTATCTCCTGCCAAGCAGCTTTTATTTCTTCCAAAAGTGTGTCATGCGAAGTAACATTAGATTTATCAATTTTTTTATCTAAAATATCCAATAGATGTTCAATGGAACTGTGGTCAGGGCTTCAAATTCGGAAGCTTTCCTTTGTCTTCCTTTTTTGATAAATAATTCTTACAATAGTATGGCTTTTCATCCTGTATTTCGGTGAGGTTTTTAGGAAAATAATACTTTCTTAATACTGTCCTAATATTTTTGCACCCTACTCTTAGTAAGCAAAAGTGTTAGGACAGGGGTGATTTTAAACATTATTTTGATGTCTAATAAAAGATAAAATCCTTCTTGTCCTAATACTTTTGCACAGTACTGTATATACTACCGGCCATAATTATTAAGCTACCCCAGTTTTTAAAAGAAATTAAGTATTTCATATTATTTTTAGTATTTATTTTCAAGTGGCAGGATGTACGTTGTGCTACCGTTGACATCGGTTCGGAACAACAAACCGGGGTGCCGAGTTCGAATTCCAGTTCAATTCTTTGCATTCACTTACGCACAAATACCCGTGGGAAAGGTATTAATCCGTCTCGTCCCTCCAGTTTTCGGTTAAATATTTGGGCAGATAGGGTTCTATAGGCTTGGCTGGCAACCAGAAAGCAATGGCAACCTCCTGTGTGACAATCTTCATGTTAGTCATGTCCCTTTCGAGACACGATCACCGAAAGCGTGTATCATGTATGGCATTTAACTGACTGACAGGATAAATCGGACCACTCCTTCTATAAACCGATTTTTTCGATTAACAATTTTCGATATTTATCGGGGGTACCTCGACGCAAAATCTAGCTAAGAACACTCGCAGACGCTTATAGTACAACTGTGCAAATTTAAAAGAAAAATCGGTTCAGCCGTTTCGGAGTCTCTAGGTAACGGACACACACACAGAGACAAAGTTCCATTTATAAATAAGTTTATATATATATATATATATATATAAGGAGACAAGAAGGAGAACAGAAAGAAAAAGAAGGAAGAAAGAGGAGAAGGGGGGTATATGTGTATATATATATATATATATATATATATAATTTTTTTTTTTTTACCGGAAAAAATCTAAATTGTGAAGGAAAAACACCCCACCCCTATCACGTCTATGAAAACCTAGACACTGGATCAAAGTAAATGCATGAATTAGGTCCACTAACAGCAGACATCAACCAATTAACTGATAGCCGACCATAAAAATGACCACTCAACACCGACCTCTTACAAATCCTAACCAAAAGATATACCCAACCGATAAAAAGATAAAACATACATTCCAACAGATAATACCATTAATCAACAATTTCACACTTACACATCAAATTCCTCAAAAGTCTAACGATCAAAACGAGACATTCACGTAATTACCAATAACCCCAACCAAACTCCACGACAACAACGAACCAAATATAAACAGAGAATGATTCCAAACTTTTATTTCCCCTGAGGAAGTGTTTAAATCGAAACACTGAAACAAACATATGATTGTAGGGAAGAGGACATATATAGAAGAAATTATGTACATGTTCTAAAACATAATTTATAATAAATATTCACTACTCTATACATCATATATCAAGCACTGTTTTAAATTAATGTTTTGGACGGAAAAAAAAAATTCTTTTTTCTCTCCTCATTCTATACTCACTCAGATATATATATATATATATATATATATATATATATATATATATATATTCAAACTCGTGCAAATTAAACTATTTGGGCCAGTTCTTCTTTTTTAGGACAGAAGGATATTTTCATCTTATTTCAGCATTTATTTTGCAGTTTTCGGATATATCTTTGGTTAGTAATAAAGAATGAAGTGTCTTACAAATATATCGGTTTACCGCCATATCACGTTGAATACACCGGTTATCGGTTTCGAAAGAGTAATCGGTGAGCCGAGTTCGAATTCCAGTTGAATACCCTGCATTCACTTAAACAATGGTACCCTTGGGAAAGGTATTAATCCGTCTCTTCCCTCCAGTTATTGGTTAAATAACAAGAGTAGGACTTGGGAACCCTGCCCTTAAAAACAAATCCCAATGTATCTTGATACTCGAAAAGAAAGAAATAGTATTGCTAGACACAAAACAACAATAAATTGTTGAAAGAAAATTTATTATCAGCAATAAATAAATAAAATTTAGTTGGCAATAAATGACCCGCCGAGGTTGATACGCCATAAAAACAAACCAAACAACAAATATATCACGTATTGTCTGATGTATATTTGCAAAACTGATGTCTCAGTTTTCAGTATAGTGTGAAAATCTTGAAGAGGAGATTCACTTAGTTTCATTTTTTAATTCATGATTAAAAATATTTGGTAAAATGTATTTACATCAAATACAGAGTTATATATAATATATATGAATGCTCTAACCGTCGTACAAGTCTAAGAAAATATATAAAAGCAATTGTGCTCAAATATATCAAGTTCTATAAGTCTGGTTCTAAAATAAGGAGCAAACTAAAGATTTATTCTTTTTATTAAAATGAAGCAATTAATTATTTTATGTGCATATTATTTAGTAGGTTTTGTAAAAAATTCAAGAAAAACTATGGGGCACTTGTTTACTTGAAAAAAAGGAATAATATCTCCATTGAATCTTTCACATTTTTCTGTTCACGTATACGTCGTCTCTTCGCGTTGTTTTTTCTTTTCCGAATGCATTTTTCCTTATGTTTCGGATTAGTGGAACCAGTTTCTTTGCTTTGATAACAAGTCTGACAATTGAAATTTTGAGACCAACAATATCCTTAATCTCTCTCTTAGACTTGCCAGGCAGCGTTACAAATTTAGTCCGCTGTTTTTAGAGTAACGTCGATTGAATAGAAAAGCCATAGGGTTACTAATCGACAATCGAGCCGATAGTATATGGGTGTAATAAAAATTTCACGCAATCATGTATGACTCAATATTTTTTAGGTAAAAAAAAAAAAATTATCATGTCATCGGAACATAGGTTTATATTACTGCAAATTACTGTAAAAGACCCAAACTGTATATGCTTTCATTACGATTGCGCTCTCTAGTGAGGAAAAATTTTAAAAACTGTTACCACTTCAGCGATTTAAGCATTAATCTTCAGCAATGAATTGAGTTCTTTTGGTGACTGGCATGTGTATACACCGCTTGTATATAACACGCCTATGGTGGGTTTAGGGTTAGCGACTCAGACTGATCACGGCTAGAATCAAGTGGATGTCTAGCCGCACTGATGAGCTGTGGTACAGCGAACAGGCTTGTATGTGGATGACGAATATATATATATTTTTTCATCTTTTATCTTGAACATCTCACGAATATATATTCACATGTTGATATCGATTTAATCTATAAATTACCAAATAATGCTAATTTGCTGTGTATAATTTAAATTTAGATTTAAATTTAAAATTGGGAAAAATAATGCTTAAAACGTAAATATAAAAATTAAATCACAGCAAATCAAGGGATTATATTTACGAATGAAAGGAATATTGTCGGGCTTTGTGTGATATTAACAATAATAATAAAATTGAATTGCAAATTCAAAATTAAAACTAACTAGCAGCTGCACGTAAAGGGGTCGACATAAAGGTCCATCGGTTTGTGGTCTTTAAATATGTAGGCGTGATGCTAGAGCTATGAAATCTTGGATGCATTAATTTCAACTATTTTATTAATAACTGCATTGCTATTTCCCCAGGTACGATTTCAGGCTAAAAATTTCTTCCTTGACTCTGAAGGATTATTAATAGAAGTATGAAAACTTGCATGAATCAATTTTGACTCTTCTCATTAATAAATGCATTGTTTTTTTCAGGTACGAATGTTGGCTGAAAAGTTCAGAGGCTGACTATGAAAGACTGATGCAAAAATCCTTCATGCATTAATTCTGACTATACTTAATCGGACGCCACAATTTAAGCAACATAAGATACGCAGATGATACAGTATTGATAGCAGACACGGAAATAAAACTACAAGACCTCCTACAGAAGGTAGCTGAAGAGAGTGACAAAAAAGACTACATAAGAAAACTGAATGCATGGTTATCAGTAAAAAGAGCAACTCGAAATGCCAAATACAGGTGGGGGATACTAGAATCAAGCAAGTACAAAAATTTAAATACGTAGGAAGTGTTCTAACAGGAGGTCGAAAGTGTAACACAGAGATCCGAAGGCGAAATAGGATAGCAAATAATGCGTTCTAGAAGCTGAGTAAAGTACTAAGACACAGGAAACTTTCACTAGAAACAAAAAAGAGAGTACTAGATTGCTATGTGATGTCAGTTCTTCAATACGGCAGTGAATGTTGGACAACATCATCGAAGATGAAGGAAAAAATTGAAACAGCTGAAATGTGGTTCAAAAGATGGATGCTGCGGATATCATTGACTGAGCATGCGAGCAACATTGAGGTGTTGGAAAGAATGGCAATGAAAAGAAAATTAATATTGAGCATCAAGAAGAGACGACTGAATTTCCTGGGACATGCAATGAGAAAAGAGGGTTTCAAGAACCTGATATTGACAGGACAGATAGAGGGAAAAGAGATAGATGAAAGCAGCGGATTACATATCTGAAGGGCAAGAGCAGGTGGATGACAGAACCGGAGTTGCGTGGTGTAACAGAAAAAGCCTGCTAAGCGCCACCAGCGATAGGGTGACGTGGAAAGCTATGATCGCCAACGTCCTGAAAAGAAAGGGCACATAGAAGAAGAACATGTATGACAACTGTTTATAAGAAACTAAAATGTGGGTACAAAATGGGAATCAATTCTATATTATAATCAATATATAAACTGATCCCTCATTTTGTGACCATACTATTTTCTATACATTTATATTCTAGATGTATGGTCTTGAGCTAGTGGATGGCAGAGCGGGGTTTGGGTGGTGTAACAGGAGAAAGCATGCAAAGAGCCACCAGCGATGGGGAGTCTTGAAAGCCATGTTCGCCTACGTCCTGAAAGAAGAATATATATGCCAACTGTTTATAAGAAATTATAATTTTTTTTTAGTCATTTCACCCCGAGCGGAAACGCCACTGATGTGCAGGGGGCTACATAAATGTAAGGAGATTAATTAGAAAAGAGTGAGGAATACAAACTAGTTAGAAAGGAACAATAGAAAGCTGAGAAAGCAGGTGCGATGACAGATACATAGGTGGAGAGAAAGGGAAGGTTATACAGGGGTGGGGAGAGAGCTAGAGTCCAGTGGTTAGTAGATGAGTATTGACTTTGCATTTAAATTACTGGAGGTTGTAGCCGTAAGGAAAGCAAGAATATGGGAGCGAGTTCCACAGGCGGGAAGTGCGAGAGAAGAAGCTGCAGGAGTAGAATTGTCGTCTGCATTTGGTTAATCTAACTGTGAATGGGTGGGACGCAGTTGCCAATCTGATTGCACGAGTAAACACCTGTTGAGGAGGTATCAGTGACTTAAGTTCGTCTGAGCAGAAGCCATGAATGTATTTATAGAAGAGACAAAGCGAGGCCACATTTCGACGATGGGGAAGTGGCTGCAGTCGAGCCGCCAGATCAGTACCTATCACATTACAGACTCTCCTTTGGAGCCTGTCAAGAACACTGAGGAGAACGGCAGGGGCACCTGACTATAAATGTCAGCAGTACTCCATGCACGGACGGATGGTTGACTTGTATATATGCAGGATGGATTCAGGTGGAAAAAACATCCTGGATCGACATAGTGACCCAACCTTAAATAAAGCGGGTATAATTATTTATAATTGCATTGATTCTTTCGAGCTAAGCTGACACCTGTCTATTCAAATACTTCAAAGATAAAAAGTCCGGACTTCTTCTGAGGATAGGCAGAAGTTGGAAGCGTGGTGTTATCATGCACCTGCAGAAGAAAGGGTATAGCCCCAAGGCTGGAAGGGCTGCTATATTTTTGGGGGTGACATTCCAGTTTATCTGCAATGTGAATATGGGCAGTTGAATTGAAGCGGGTAAACCTTGAATATGGTACAAGGTCTAGATATTCTGAAACTTCCTCCAGTGAGGAAAACATTGTTTTTCACGACATGGTGATGGATGACAGGCGATTGATTATAAATCTAATATTCAGTGATCACAGAATTCAGAGTATTCAGCAAATTTAAATTGGCGTGCCGAAGTTTCTGGTCGATAGGTATCACCACTTCTGTCACTTATTCAAAAGTCCATCAGCAGATCACACTACTGGAAAATTAGACATTGTATGAGACAGAGCCCATACTTTGGAAACAACCTGCACGCCTGCTCTAGAGAAGGCTAACGTCGTTCCATATGCATTTGAGCAAAATGCGAATTGCTTATTTTTAAAAAAAGGCAGGCCATCAATACAGAGTACAATGACAAGTTACTGTGATAGTTATGCAGGTTTATCAAAAAAGTATACCCAAGAAAACTAATGATTTAATGAATATGTAATGAATATGCGTACACTTTGGTGCTCTCTCACAGTAATATGATTGGCTGGAGTCAGTCATAAATATTAAGGCGAGGATGCATATTGGTCTACGTATATAGGTCTACTACTACTACTACTAGAGGTCTACTGGTCTACGACTAGAGGTCTACAGGTCTACGACTATTAGTCTACGTTTATTGATTACGCTTACGTCTCAGGATACTGCATATGAGACATGATAAGAAGAAGGGGGCCTTGGAGAATCTGATATTCACAGGTCTGTCAAAGGAAAAGAGAGTTAGGGACATTCCAAGTGTAACATACTTGAGGGGCCTGAGCAAGTGGATGGCAGACAGCGGTTATTGTGGGGTAACAAAATATATATATATATATATAATGTGGTGTTGTTTAATGCTTACAGTCAAGTTTTTTTTTTCAAATTCTACTTCTGAGCTAAGGGCGCTCGGTAGAGTAAGGTGTACTTTTGCGTGTTATATACAATGTAAACACACGCCAGTAGCAGAGAGGATTCAAATTCATTACTGAATGAACGATGTGTAGATGTGTGTGTAGCTACTGTTTTTAATGTTTAATATTCCTCCATATATATAATATAGTATTTGCGATCTCACACCCTGAAAACAGTAGTTACTCCGGCATATACGCATCGGTCATTCAATAATGAATTAGAGCACTATGGCTATTGGGCGTGTATAATGATATACGTGCTAAAAGTCTATACCGAACGCCCATAGCCCAGAGGTAGAATAGCCGACTAACGCCGATTCGGTCGGGTTTCAATCCTGGGTCAGGAAGCGATCGGAGTCTACCCGTACTGATGAGCTGTGATACAGAGAAACAGATCTGTCTGCGGATGACTATATATATATATATATATATATATATATATATATATATATATATATTAAGTAATTCATCGAGCTTTATATTCGACCTCAACAATGCAGAAAGCACTGGACGAATGTTTCGTCCTATATTTTGGACTCTGCAACAGTGCGCATCCACTACCAGGAATCGAACCCAGACAGTTTTTGGTTATTAAACTGATGTCATACCAACGTAACAACGGGCCCTGGTGACGAATTGAACTCGATGGCTTGTCATTGGATTTAATTCGTTACCTTTTCATCATCAGGGCCCGTGGTACAGTTGGTATGACATCAGTTTAATAACAAAAAACTGTCTGGGTTCGATTCCTGGTAGTGGATGCGCACTGCTGAAGAGTCCCAAATATAGGACGAAACGACCGTTCAGTGCTTTCTGCATTCTGCTGAGGTTAAATAAAAAGCTCGATGAATTACTTAATTGTTCAAATCCTCCTACTACTTCAATCATATATATATATATATATATATATATATATATATATATATATATATATATAAAAATTATATATATATATATACATATACACGAGAAAAAATCGCAAGATCGCCAAGACCTACCGCGGTTTCGCACAACGGCTCGTATACTGTTAGTATTCAGGTGTTAATAAAATGATGCTCAATGTATTTAGAGAGCTGTATTATGTATGTATTAATAGATATGCATCTTACCTTACGTCTACGGCACGACTCGGAGTTTCATGTTATGCAATCATCAGGTGCAGCTTCTGATGATTGCATAACGTATGAAAATCCGAGCCGTGCTATAGACGTAGATTAATATATATATATATATATATATATATATATATGACGAGCCGTTGTGCGAAACCGCGGTAGGTCTTGGCGATCTTGCGATTTTTTCTCGTGTGTTTTTGCTCTACGTCACTCCTCTTGGTTAATCCTTTTTGGTTAGTTTTGTATCGAGCACTTTTCTTTCTTTGTGGTTCGTTCCGTTTGAGGGTTTTTTTTCTTTGCTGTGAAGTACTGTATGTATTGTCGGTGCTCCGCAGTTTTCTTTTTTTTCCCCTCATTGTCCAAAGCTTTATAGCAGCGGACAATAACGGAGTTAGATTCTGCCGGTTATTCGTGGTCCTTAAAAATTACTTGTGTAAGATTTTAAGATTTGGATACGTACAGAGTCGATTTTATTATTATATATATATATATGTATATATATATATGTGTGTGTGTGTGTGTTTGTGTGTACATTATATATATATATATATATAGATATATATATATATATATGTGTGTGTGTGTGTGGGTGTACATATATATATATATATATATATATATATATATATATATATATATATATATATATATATATATTAATCTACGTCTATAGCACGGCTCGGAGTTTCATACGTTATGCAATCATCAGAAGCTGCACCTGATGATTGCATAACATGAAACTCCGAGTAGTGCCGTAGACGTAAGGTAAGATGCATATCTATTAATACATACATAATACAGCTCTCTAAATACATTGAGCATCATTTTATTAACACCTGAATACTAACAGTATACATTAGTGCACCCTCATACGTATATTTATTAATTTACGTCATATATATATATATATATATATATATATATATATATATATATATATATATTATATTTGTGTGTGTGTGTTAATTTACATTGCGTATGTGTTACTTTGCAGTATACATGTGTTCGCGTTGATTTGATTGCAAAATTGTGAAAAAAATAAATCAGGTCGGGAATCTATGAATTATTGCATCAAATCACAAAAATATCCTTGGGATCTTTGGCGTAATAAATGAAATAACAACGAATTCGAATAGCAAGATTATAAATGTTATATTCAACCAGCCGAATAAGCACATGAAGTAGGACAAAAATAAACGTTATTCTTATGGAAAGTACACACTGCTAGAATTAGAAGAATTGATATGAAAACTGAAAATGATGAAGTTTAAAATCCAAAATTAAAAATCAACGACGGAGAAAGGGGAAAGTGTTAGCTGAAATTTGAATCATGTGCGATCTGCAACAGCCATAGAGAAAGAAGTTATTTTCAGTGTATGAGAGAAACGAAGAAATTAGCAAAAGCAGACACAAGATTAACCAAAAAATCGTAGTCCTATGAAAAAAATATATTTTTAAATCCCTGGGATACATCGTACGAGAAATTAACTAAAACGCTTAACACCCGAATGCAATACTGAAATCAAATATAGCATAAAAAACAGGTATTGTCCTATAGTTGATGACAAAAAAACCCATAAAAAACAATGAGTTATTTATAAAGGTGTACAATTATATAGAACTAAAAGAAAAATGTATTTTTAGAGATTTATGCTTGTACCACAATCTGAATATATATATATATATATATATATATAATAATAAAACTGACTCTGTACGTATCTAGATCCTAAAATTTTACAAAAGCAAACCTTGAGGACCACAAATAACCGGCAGAATCTAAGTCCGTTACTGTCCGTCGCTATAAAGCGTTGGACAAGAGGGGGAAAAAAAAAAGAAAACCGCGGAGTACCGACAATACATACAGTACCTCGCAGCAAAGAAAAAAAAACCCTCAAACGGAACCAACCACAAAGAAAGAAAAGTGCTCGATACAAACTAACCAATTCGAATTAACAAAGAGGAAGTAACGTAGAGCAAACACACGTGAAAAAATCACAAGATCGCCAAGATCTACCGCGGTTTCGCACAACGGCTCGTCAGCCGTTATATATATATATATATATATATATATATATATATATATATATTTCGCTGCCTTGTAAAATTTTGCAAAGTAATAAAAAAATACTTTCAATTTTATGCACTTTATAAAGTTTTATTTTTCGCGAATGAGCGTTTGTTTAAATGAAATGGACCCTTCTGTTTTATTGACCTCTTTTTCTATTGACTTGACCTTTTTCTTAATGTGTTGTTATGTATAACCACATAACGGTTTTTTTCTGGGTTATGGATGTTATTGTATTTGTGTCTGTGGGTTTTACTGGTGTTTGTTTTACTTTTATTTATTTATTTATTTTGTCACATGTTTTGTTAAACAAACGTTAATATAATCCGAAGTCAAGGAGAATTCAAAGAAATTAATTGATTCAAAGAATAGCAGAAAAATAATCAAATATTCCTTTGTGTAAATCTGTATATCATAGTTTTAGTTTGTCTATGGGGGATTCAGATGATAATGTTCATTATGTCTTTGTATGTGTGCATACAATGTGGGCGGCCACAACCTCCATATTGTGATATCATAAAACGCGATATGAAAGCTGTGGGCATCAACACGGAGCCATGGGAGAGCGTAGCAGTCAACCGGTTCAAATGAAGAGGAACCTTGGCCCAACAACTTAAATTGAGGGAGAAGCAAGTAACACAAGTCGCCATGGAGTGGCGGGTTCGCAGGAAGACAAATGACAGCTCCGACAGATCAGGAACATAACATAAATGCAGCCTCTGCACTAAAGACTGTCTCTCCCCCATCTGTTTCTACAGTCACAGACGCCAATGCTCCAGCCAAGCAGACAACTAGTATGCTTCCTATGGTCAACCCTGACCGACGGAGGCCTACTACTATATCTAGTAAACATTTTCCTTGGTGGTTTTTCGCATGTTAATTTGTAAACGTAACCACCGTTTGTATTAAATAAACACACTTTAGATGAATTAAGAACGTATTTTTATTTATTGTTTATTTATCGTGTATCTATTTTGTTTGATGTTTATTTTGTCGTTTTCGAATGTGATTAAGTTCGCCTTGCTGTAGTGGTCATTTTCTTGATGAAAGTTGTTGCCGATTGAGTGTTTGTTTAAATAGAATGTGCTTTTTTGTTTTATTGACCTCTTATTGACATGACTTTTTTCTTAATATGTTGGTAAGTTTAGCCGCGTGACGGTTATTTTCAGGGTCATGGGTGTTATTGTATTTGTGTCTGTGGGATTTACTTGTGTTTGTTTTATTTTTATATATTATTTTATTTTTTCACATGTCTTGTTAAACAAACGTTAATACAAATTATGGTGTTCTATATCCAAGGATAATTCAAAGAAATTGGTGGATTCAAAGAATAGAATAGAATTGGTGGTTTTTTGCATGTTGATTTGTTGGCCTTTTTGTGTACACGCCGTTTGTATTAAATAAACATACGTTTAGTAAGTTATAATGGGCGTTGTGGTGCAGGGGATATCGGGTCGGAACGCGAAATCGGGGAGCCGAGTTCAAATTCCAGTTGAATTCCTTGCATTCACTTTCGCGCAAATACCGTTAGGAAATGTATTAATCCGTCTCTTCCCTCCAGTTATGGCTTAAATAACAGGAGAGATTGGGTTCTATAGCCTTGGTCGACAGCCAGTCTACCGCAGAAAGTAATGGCAACCTACTGCGGGATAATCTTCTTCCCAGTCAGTCATGTTTTTTTTTAGACATGATCAACCAAAGCGTGTATCACATATGGCACTTAACTGACTGACTGAATATAATAGTTGAGAACAATCAAAACTTCTACTGGGCATAAAATGGGGGATCTGTTTTCTATTGTTATGAAGTAATAAAATGATCCCCCAATAATTATGCTTAATATAATAATGTAATATAATCTATCACTTCTCCGTCTAGCTATGAAACAAATAACAGGACAGATTGTGTCCTATAGCCTTGGTTGGCAACCAGTCTACCACAGAAAGCAATGGCGAGATAATCATCTGCCCAGTCAGTCATGTTTCCTTCGAGACATGATAGCCCAAGCGTGTATCACGTATGGCACTTAACTGACTGACGTTAGATTTATTAAGAACGTATTTTTATTTATTGTTTAATTTTCGTGCATCTATTTTGTTTATAATGTTGATGAAGTTTTTAAATGCGATAAGTTTGCTTTGTTGTGGTGGGCATTTTGTTGATGAAAATTTAAAGTGGTTGGCGTTTTCGTTGTTATTTTGTTTGTTGAGGAAGTAGAATACGTTCTATCTTATCTTTTTCGGTGTGCTTTGTATTTTCAGGACGTAGGCGATAATGGCTTTCCATGTCTTCCTATCCCTGGTGGCATTTAGCACACTTTCTCCTGTTACAACACGCAATCCTCGTTCCGTCTTCCACCTGCTCAGGCCTTTTAAATATGTTATTTGCTGTTTCCTCTGTCTTTTTCCCTCTATCTAGCCTGTTAGTAAGGTTCTCTAACGTCTCCTTCCTCATTGCATGTCCCAGGAACTTTAGTTGTCTCTTCCTGATGTTAAATATTAATTTCCTTTTCGTTTCCATCCTTTCCAAAATCTCATCATTGTTTACATGCTCGATCCACGATATCCGCAGCATCCTTCTGTAGAACCATATTTCAGCTGCTTCAAGTTTTTCCTTCATCTTTGATTATATTGTCAAACATTCACTGTCACAAATATATTTGTATGTGTGCATATCTAGTAAACATTATCCTTGATGGTTTTTCGTATGTTGATTTGTAAACGTTTTTACGTGCACACCGTTTGTATGAAATAAGCATACGTTAGATTAAGTAAGAACGCATTTATTAAGATTTGCTCCATATAATATATTTTTGTCGTGCTTTTATACTTGATAAAATAATGATTAGCAACCCATTAATTTACTGTTGACATCAAGAGTGGTTATTTATAGCGTTTGTAAAAAGTTGTTGTCAGTTTTGTTCCTGTATATTACGAGAATTTTAAGTAGTCGTATTAATCTGTTCGTAGATTTGTTACCGATGAGAGCTGGTTATTTATTCCTTGATTCGGCCTTGTGTCAGACTTAACCGAAATCCCTCAGCTTACAAGTTTTATCCAGTATTATCATCAGAAAGTTAGATTTACATAATATTTACATTAACTACCAGTCGGAATAACTCTCAATTAACCCTCATCGACAATCTCACCTACCTCCCATTAGCATAGACCAGGCTTGCCTCCCAGAGAGTAAAACACTTCGCCTCCTTGGTCTCACACTTTCAGCGGACCTCAAATGGAATGACTATATCGAATCCATTGCTAAATCCACTGCTATGAAAGTCGGTTCTCTGTGTAAGGCCCGGAAGTTTTTTCCGTCTAAATCTATCCTGCACATTTATAAATCAACCATCCGCCCGTGCATTGAATACTGCTGCCATATCTGGTCGGGTGTCCCTGCTATTCTCCTTGGGCTTCTCGACAAGGTACAGCGGAGGGTCTGTAATGTGATCGATACCTACTTGGCAGACCGCCTGCAGTCTCTCTCCCACCGGCGTGACGTGGCTTCCCTGTGTCTCTTCTATAAATACTTTCACGGCTTCTGCTCCGTTGAACTTAGATCACTGGTGCCCCCTAAATACGAATTTGAACGAGATACTAGATTAGCAACTAGATCCCACCCTTTTACAGTGAAACCGGTAAAATGCAGCCGTAACTTCTACTCCAACAGTTTCTTTCCTCGCACTTCCCGACTGTGGAATTCTCTTCCACACGATTGCTTCCCCGACGGCTACAATCTCCAGGATTTTAAATGTAAGGTCAGTAGACACCTCCTAACACACTAACCTGCTCCCATTCTATCAAACACTCTTCCAATCTGCCCAAACCTCATCCTCGGTATCCTTACTCATCTGTCACCTTCCTCCTGACATTCCCTATGTCTAACCACTCCTTTTCTTTACCTTCCCCTATGTAGCCCCATGCGCAATAGTGGCAGTGGAATGCCTTGCATGGGGTGAGATGATTAAAAAAAAACATTTTGGCAGCTTGGAATGTGTGCATTAGTGTTTGGAACAATGTAAAGAAAAAATATATATTTTTCATGTTAAAAATAAATTTATTAAAAAGAAAGAATAAAATAAGTTGTAGGAGTTAATGTGCCATTAGAAACATTATCAAGGTTAGAGTACGTGTTCAATAAGAAAGTTAAAGGTATGAAGATTTGTTGAAAATGTTCATAGTATTAATTGTTGAAAGAGTATATGCGTACGTACGTATGCTAGTGTTTGTTTGTTAGGAATGTCTTTGCATGAAGAAGAAAAAAAAAAGAAATCAGTACGCGAGAAGAAAAGAGAAAGAGAATATGGTGCAACCTGACCTTATCTCCGGGTGGATTTGAAATTGAAGTTACATTTTAGTTGTTTCATCTCGTGGCTCCCATCTGACTGACTGATTGAGGCTAACCGGAGCCTTTTATAGTATTCAGATTGTTCGCAGTTGATCGCTAAGTTCCTTTTGGTCTTGCAAGTCGCTCTCATTGGTCAGCAAATCAGTTTAACACCTACTTGCGAAATCGGGTTTCAACTTTTTTCTTTAAGCACATGGTCAACCTTTTTTATATTGAGAAAAAACAAAACCGGATTTCACACGTCATTATGAATTTTTGTAAAAGTGAAGAAGAAGGTTAATTTTAATTCTTACTTTCTTATCCACTACAGATTAGGGCTTTTACATTTCGAAATATATCCTCTCTTTCTGTCCCTGTCTCTCACTTCAGTCTCTCTCTCAGTCTCTCTCTCTCTCTCTCTCTCTCTCTCTCTCTATATATATATATATATATATATATATATATATATATTAATGAAATAGTGTTCGATATAATTTGGTAGCAGGACTCGGTGTTACACTCACGACTCAAACTTCCAGTGCTGGGTAGACGCTGATTATTACATAGTATTAACTTTAATGAAATATCTAATTATCGTAATTTTTCTAAAGTCCATATATTATACGGCCATTACTGTTTTTTTATAATGTGTCTATAATAAACCGGAATTATATTTTACATTTAAGATAAACGGAGATTAAGTTTTAAAAAATATGTATTAAAATAAACTTATCTATCTATCTATATATATATATATATATATATATTGTGGCGAATGATCGTCACAAATATGTTGCGGCCTGTTTGGGCCGAGAAGAAAGACGCGGAAACAGGAAAGTAGGTTCAAACAGTGTATTAGAATAAGAGAACATATATACATGTAAGTGTGTTAGTAATCAGCAAATAGAAATTAAGTCCGAATAGTATAGATACGCTGCGTCTCTAGACTTTTGGTAGACTGACTCAGGTTAGTAGGTTAGTATTTATTGACAGAGAAAGATTCCATGCCTATAAAATACGGCATCATAACAATATATATATATATATATATATATATGTATATATATATATATATATATATGTACGTGTGTGTGTGTGTGTGTGTGTGTGTGTGTGTGTGTGCTCGATAACAGATAAGTGACAGTAGATTACTAAAAATTAAAAGAGAAATGGTTATCATATACAGTATAATATGTCTAGATCAACGTATTTAAAAACGTATTTCTTTTCATGCCTACACGTGGCTATCAATTCATTGATCTTGTTTAATAATTTACGGCTATTTAAGTGTTTTACAATTAATTAACTTAATCTTTCTGCACGATATCAATTGCACCTTTATGTACATGCAATATTTGGCGTTACTTCTTGCATGCTATGTAATTATATTTGTTACACCACGATTCAATATCTGCCAGAAGTGTTTGGAACCATAACGATGTTAAATTTTGTATTGTTTCCACTAAAACTCTTTGGAAATTATGCTTTTATTTACATCGAATGAATCTAGTTAATGTAAGATTTTGGAACAGCACGTCTCCCGCTAAACATTTACGTGATCATTGTCTTTTTTGCAGTTTGATTTTATAAAACATTCAAACTTTCGACAAAAATTAGAGAAACAATTATTATGGGGGAAAAAATAAAACATACATCTGATGTTAAAAGACCCGCATATCTTTGACGGTCAATCGAGCTTATTAATTTCAGAAGAACAAATGCCATTTTCTCTAAGAAATTTAGAGATCATTTGTAAGATTGTAAAGCCGTTTCTTTGAAACAATTTCATTACATTCCAGAATTGTTTTATTAATGAAGAATTACAATTATATCTTTTGATAAATTACATAATTTCTACCAATTTGATAACAGATGAAGAAATAAGATTATTAAGAAAATGTGTTTGATTTAATGGATAGCGACCAGGAAAGAGAAATCGCAGAAGTAAATCCGAATTTAAGTTGGTTTAATTACATTTGCTTTCAGGCAAACAAGCTTTAGAAAGCATCATTTCTTTTTACGCTAGAAACGCGGGTATGATTTGTTTTATATATATATATATATATATATGGTAATTCCTCTCCAAGCAAGGTATTTTACTGCCACTGATTTGCAGGGGATTTCATAGGAGGAAAGTTATGAGAAAGAGTGACAGGTTATAGGGGCTGTCAGGATGTGGGTAAAATAAGGATGACTGTGGCCATAAAGTAAGGGATCAGTTTATATATTGGTTGCAATTGAGAATTGATCCCCCACTTTATACTCACATTATAATAGTATAGAATTTTTTTTTTATAATCATATCGCCCCAAGCAAGGCATTATACTGCCACTGATTTGCAGGGGATTACCTAGGAGGAAATTTTTCAGAAAGAGTGACAGGTTATGGGAGGTGTTACGAAGTGGTGAAGAGAAGGATGAGAATACTGATGAGAGTGGAGTGGACGGAGAAAGAAACATGAGAGAGAGGATGCAGGTTTGTGAGATGTGAGATCACTATTGACTTTATATTAAATTATTGAAGCAAGTAAACGGAAGGGAATTCCACAGGCGGGAAGTGCGGGAGAATAAGCTGTTGGACTAGTATTTGCGTTTACAATTTATTGGTTTCACAGTAAAATGGTGGGACCTACTTGCTAATCTTGAAGCTCGAGTAAATCTATGCATAGGAGGCACCAGTGTGCTAAGTTCATCGGAGCAGAAGCCGTGAAAGTATTTGTAGAAGAGACACAAGGAAGCCACATTGCGCCGGTAAGAGAGTGACTGTATCTGAGCTGCCAAGTCGGGATCGACCACATTACAGATTCTTCGTTGGATTTTGTCAAGGACCCCTGGGTGGATAAGACACAGGGAAGCCACGTTGCGCCGGTGAGAAAGTGACTGTATCTGAGCTGCCAAGTCGGGATCGATCACATTCCAGATTCTTTGTTGAATTTTGTCAAGAACACGTAGGTGGATAGCAGGGGCACCCAGCCAGATATGGTAGCAGTATTCAACGCACGGGCGGATGGTACATTTATATATGTGCAGTATTGTATATATAGACATTCTACTTGAAGTCTGTTGTGAGTGTTAAGCCGGGGAGATGCAGTGTTTTGCTTTCAGGGAGACTAGCCTGATCCATGCCAATGAGGGTTAGGAACGATTGTGATGATTAATAGATAGCAGCTTCGTTTTGGAATCATTAAAATTCACGAGCCATTAATTACCGCAGTCAGTGATAGGAGCTCCTTCTTAAACTCGACAGCGAGGTTTTCTTTGTCAGCCTCAGCAGATTAGGTCAGACTGAGATGTTGAATGCACAAACAAGGTCACACACAGTCCAAAAGTTTTAGTTTAACTGCGCCTTAAGGATTCCCCAATGTGGTGCATGTAGACAAGATAAGGTGTAAAACGAACATTTTACCAGGATCCAAAATCGGTATTCGGTTGCGTTTGTCTTTTTGTCACTCTGTCTATGCTCAAGGTATCCTAAAACCCGCTTGATGGATTCGGATGAAATTTTCAGGAATGATTATCCTCATGCCTCACTCAAACAGATGACATTTTCGGTTCGTTCTACTACGGAATAAAGTTTCTGATTAATTTTTACGATTTTATTAATAATATTCATCTTTTGCCTTTCAAATGCTAAATACTGAATTACCTTCCTTAGATCATTTTAAATACTGAA
Source organism: Ascarosepion bandense (assembly GCA_037127315.1). Taxonomy (NCBI): domain Eukaryota; kingdom Metazoa; phylum Mollusca; class Cephalopoda; order Sepiida; family Sepiidae; genus Ascarosepion; species Ascarosepion bandense. Next base: position 533,404 of record JBBBDQ010002110.1, read on the forward strand.
TTACCTAGCCCGTTTTTTGTTTTTTTTTTTGTCAGTGACATTCGGTTTGAGAGCGGTCTAGTTTATCTTTTGTATTTTTTCCACTTGAGAGAGGTCAGGTTCATTGTAGTTATTTTTACTAATTTTTATAGTTACACGTTTACTATCCAAATATTCAAATATAACCACATTTTCTATTTACAGTTTTTTTTTCTGACACTTCCGCCTGTGGAACTCCCTTCCGTATACTTGCTCCCCTGATACCTACAATCTTCAAAAGTTTAGATTTCTGTGTCTCTTCTATAAACACTTTCACGGCTTCTGCTCCGATGAACTTAGATCACCAGTGCCCCCTAAATACGAATTTGAACGAGATACTAGATTAGCAACTAGATCACACCCTTTTACAGTAGTGAAACCGATAAAATGCTGCCGTAACTTCTACTCCAACAGTTTCTTTTCTCGCACTTCCCGACTGTGGAATTCTCTTCCAAACGATTGCTTCCTCGACGGCTACCATCTCCAGGAGTTTAAATGTAAGGTCAATAGACACCTCCTATCACACTAACCTGCTCCCATTTTATCAAGCACTCTTCCCATCTGCCCAACCCTCATCCTCGGTATCCTTACTCATCTGTCACCTTCCTCCTGACATTCCCTATGTCTAACCACTCCTTCTCTTTACCTTCCCCTATGTAGCCCCATGCGCAATACTGGCAGTGGAATGCCTTGCGTGGGGTGAGATGATTAAAAAAAAATGCAACGTCAGTTGATTTTTTTCTATGTTCTTTTTCCCCATTATTCTCTTATCCTTTCTTCGACATCCCCTGTAAATTGATCTTCTCATTTTTTATGTATCTTTTCACCGGATTTGTTCAACTTTTACAGCGAGCATATTTTTAAGACGCTAGAAATTATGCCTGGATTCGTAATCAGAGGTCACAATTTAAACAACCTATGATACGCAGGAGATACAGTTCTGATAGCAGAAAGGAAACTACAAGACTTCCTCCAGAAAGTAGCTAAAGAAAATAACTGGAAAGGTCTAGAAATACACTGCAAGATAACCGAATGCATGGTCATCAGAAAAAAGGGCAGCTCAATATGCCAAATACAGTTCGGGGATACTAGAGTCAAGCAGGTACAAAAATTTAAATACCTGGGAAGTGTTATAACAGAAGACGGAAAGTGCGACACAGAGATCCGAAGACGAATTACCATGGTGAAGGAGCATTCCAGAAGTTGAATAAAATATTAAGAAACAGCACAATTTTGCTAGAAACAAGGATGAGAGTACTGGATTGCTACATGCTGTCCGTCCTTCAATATGGCAGTGAATGCTGGACAATATCATCAAAGATGAAGGAAAAGCTTGAAGCAACTGAAATGTGGTTTTAGAGAAGGATGCTGCGGATATGATGGATCGAGCATGTGAGCAATGATGAGGTTTTGGAAATGATGGAAACGAAAAGGAAATTAATATCGGGCATCAGGAAGAGACAGCTAAATTCCTGGAACATGCAATGAGGAAGAATGGCTTGGAGAACCGGATACTAACAGGCCAGATAGAGGGAAAAAGAGACAGGGGAAAGCAACGGATAAGATATTTGAAGGACCTAATCAGGTGGATAACGGAACGAGGATTGCATGGTGTAACAGGAGAAGGCGTGCTCAGAGCCACCACTGAGAGGAAAACTTGGAAAGCCATGATCGCCTAGGTCCTGAAGATACAGAGCACATAGAAGAAGAAGAAACCGTTACGCAACAAAGAAAGTACTTCCATGTTTGGGGTGAAATGATTATGACATCTCTTATGTGTCTGGTTCCGTTTTGGACTTTGGTAAATGTATCTTTTTCATTTATTCGTCATGTAATTCTGACTTTCAGTTTGTTCAGTAACCGTTTTCCTAGAAACCATCGTTGTTCCTGCGAGTATGCCAAGATGAAATTCCCTTTTCATATCACGTATAAGTCGTACTGAATGTCTACATGCACCACTTTGGGGATTGCTCAATGGGACACCTGAAAATTTCTTACGGTTGCCCTCATAGACATGTTAATAATGTTCTGCACCCACGTTACGAATTGTTGTGTCTGACTTTATGAAATGGTTTGTATAAATATAATTAGATTTTAGTTTAGTTTAGTTGTTTGTTTGTTTTACCAGCTTATCTAAACTGTTGGGTCATTTAATGCTGAAGAATTTGGTTTTGTTTTCTACTTGTTGATCTTTTATGAGTCTATTGCTGTCGAGATATAAGTAGAGGTGTTGGGATTTGATGTGTGATGGTTATATGCTATTTCCTTTTGTAACTATTTTTTGTTATATAATTTTGTTGCTTTTAGAAATTCTAAAAGGTCATTTCGGGTCAACTTTGTTGAAGATGTTTTTCAGATTGTTTTCTTGATAGTATCTTAATCACATTTGTTCCAGATCAATGCAGCTTGTTAGTATATGTTTCACCGTGAAGAACTCCTGTCATGGAATGCAAATTGGGGCCTCCTCACCTTTTAGTAGGTGTGAATGAATGACAGCGGTGTGGCCAATTTGATATCTAGTCATTTCTACTTCTTCTCCTCTTAACATTTTCCTCTTGGAAATTTTAACTTCTATCAATTCTTTGAGGATGGATTTAATTTTGTAGATTTTGTTATTTTTGCAGGAGTTCCACAATGAATATGAAATAAAATGCATAATAGCTGATGACGTTGGATGTCTAAAATTATAAAATCATGATAAAATTTCTAGGATATTTCATGAAATCTGCTGGGGTCATGTAAATATTAATTTATACAAAGGAATAGTGTATCCAGAATCTGAGAAATAGTCGTCATATTATCCTTCTTTTTATGTACCGAATAAATTTTAACTGTTACTTTATGATGTTAAGTATAACAGACCTTTTATTTCTGTTATCTTACGCTGTTGTTCATATGTTAGGCCCATCATCCTTCTGTAGAACCACACTACGTTTTGTTTTTCTTTCTTCTTCTATTACTTAATGCAATGGACAGAGCCAGAACGGTAAATGATTTGCTTGAATGGCTCATAGGCGTGAAATTCTACTGCATTTCTTGGCTTTTTTTATATAATCAAGAAAACAGCAAGTATTCAACAAAAAAAGCAAGAATTCTCAGGCGTCGATACCCCCCACCCCGACACCTAAGTTAGGGACCGGCTAAGAACACCCACGAAGAGTTGCTGAGCCAACGTCCAACACACGTTCCTGTGAAGATATTTCTTCCCGCTGTTTCTCTGAATATAAATTGCCACCACCCCGTCTAATGAAATAGACTAATAAATAGTAATCACTATTTCTGTTCGTACCATTTTATGTAATAACGAGTCGGGAGCAAGAAAAGACACAGAAGGCAACACTTAATTTTTGAAGAGATTCACGGCCATATAGAATAACTGATATTATTTAACAGATCTGTTGATTTTCAATTTTCTAATAAAATTTTCCTGTTTCATAATATTTTGCTGAGATTTGGTAAACATCATTCGTTAACCCAATACGCCTTCAAATTTCAACATCGTACACTCTGTCATCTTTAAAACACTTCCTAGAAATTTCAATTGTTTTACTTTTGATGCTGGTATTTTCAATTTTCTTTTCCTTTTACTGAAGGATGCTAAACAATATTTCCTGAATTGGCGCCAGAATGCTATTAGTCTGATTAATTCAAGAACCGCAGACGAATAAACACGTCAGATAAAACATGGCGATTTACACAATAATAATGAAGCTAGATTTTCTTTTGATGAGATGAACCATTGTCAACCATTATTAAGTTTGACTAGATTTTTTTTCAAATTTAAATTTTTAATTTTTCTTGTTTTCATTGAAAATATTTAGATCGGCCTTTTTGTCTGGTGTCGTTTGCTATAATATCGTCTATATTGAAATCTTGATATGTAGCAATGCCAATTGTTATCAATTTTTCATGAGGATATTTTTAATTTCAATTTTAGTTTCTTTAGAAAGGATGAACATGGCCGAGCGCTATGCCTGCTTCCCCGACACCTACAATCTACAGGATTTTAAATGTAAGGTCAAGAGACACCTCCTATTACACTAACTTGCATCTATTCTCTCAAACTCTCCCACCATCTACCGAACCCTCATTCTCGATATACTTACTCGTCTATCACCCTCCTTCTGACATTTCCTATATCTAACCATCCTTTCTCATCACTTTCTACCCTATGTAACCCCCTGCGCAAGAGTGGTACTGGAATGCCTTGCTCGGAGTGAAACGATTAATATATATATATATATATATATATATATATATATATATATATATATATCCCTGAATATGTTATAGCATAAGAGAGATCAATATTTTGGTTCACATTTAATTTATTTTAAATCGATTAAAGTTATAACTGGTAAGTAAAAAGAAAAAAATGTTTTCTGAATATCTCAGACAAGCTATTTTTTAATTATTTAATTTTATTCATGTTTGAATAATATAGAGTTAGTCAAAATTATTGTATGTTTATGATTATCCTGATCACCCGTTTCTAGGTTAATGCATAGATCACTCTGGACTATTGCGTTGCTCTATTAACTCCCCTGCTTTTGTGATTCCTTTTTTTTTTTTTTTTTTTTTTTTTTTTTTTAATCATATCACCCCGAGCAAGGCGGTAACGCCACTGAAGAGCAGGGAGCTACGTAGGAATGAAAAGATTGGAATAGAGGAAGCCAGAAACCACATCCTAAACAGGGAACAAGGGATGAGCCTCTACACCTGATCAATAGACGTGGATGGAGGGTGAACCGGGCGATAGTTCAGTCGATCTACTCCAATTGGAAAAAAAAATAAGGAAAAGTGAAAAGATTGGAAAAGAGAAAGCCGGAAACCACATCCTAAACAGAAAACAAGGGATGCGCCACTTCACCTGTTCAATAGACATGGGTGGGGTGTGAACCGGGCGATAGTTTAGTCTATCTGCTCCAATTGAAAAGAAAAGAAAAAGGAGTGAAAATATTGCAAAAAAGAAAGCAAATAAGCTTGTTCGATCAATGATCCCAAGAACAAAATGCGCACTGCAGTAGCATATTTTTCTTGTAATATGAGTGTCCGTGATTCAAATGCTACTGTTGCTCACAGGATCTTATGCTTATAGCATGATGACGAACAGGTTGTGATAGTGCTGTAAATCATCAATATATTTTAAACTATACTTACTTAAAAATATTCGCTGATAATTTTCTAGCAGTTTTGTCATCAAGGTAATAATTTGTGATATATAACCAGGTGTTACATTGTTCTTCTTCTTCAACGTGCCCTATCCTTTCAGTACGTAGGCGATCATGGCTCTCCACGTCTCCCTATTCCTGGTGGCATTTAGTACGTTTTCTCCTGTTACACCAGCCAAACTCCGCTCTGCCATCCACTAGCTCAAGCCCATAAATCTAGAATATAAATCCATAGAAACTAGCATTGCCACAAAATGGGCGATCAGTTTATATATTAATTATAATATAGAATTATTCCCCGCTTTTATACCCACATTATAATTTCTTATAAACAGTTGTCATATGCATTCTTCTTCTATGTGTTTTGTCCTTTCGGGACGCAGGCGATCATGGCTTTCCACGTCTCACTGTCCCTGGTGGCTCTTAGCAGCCTTCTCCTGTTACACCATGCAACCCTCGTTCTATTATTCACTAGCTCAAGCCCATGAATCGAGAATAAATATATAGAAAGTATCATGGTCACATAATGAGGGATCAGTTTATATATTGATCATAACATAGAATTGATCCCCCATTTTATAACCACATCATAATTTCTTATAAGCAGTTGGCATATATTTTCTTCTTCTATGTGCCCTATCCTTTCAGGACGCAAGCGTCATGACTTTCCACGTCTCCCTATTCATGCTGGCTCTTTGTATGTTTTCTCCTGTTACTTCACACAATACCCGTTCTTTCATCCACCTGATCTGGCCCTTCAAATATGTTATCCGCTGCCTTCCTCTGTCTCGTTTTCCTTCTATCTGGCCTGTCAGTATCAGGTTCTCCAAGCCATCCTTCCTCATTGCATGTCCCATGAACTTCAGTTGTCTCTTCCTGATGCTCACTATTAGTTTTCTTTTCAATGCCATTCTTTCCAAGACCTCATCGTTGCTCACATTTTCGGTCCATAATAACCTAAGCATACATCTATAAAACCACATTTCCGCTATTTAAATTGTGTTTAACGGTCATATCGCGGGAAAATTCTCGAGGGAGTGTTACAAGCTAGGTGGAAACCATTAATCGAGCTTATGCTAAAATTCAAAAACACAAACATCAGTTCACGGTTAGAAGTTGCGCTATTTACTAGGGTGACCTCGTCGTAATCAAATATCACACAGAGTCAAGATTTAAAATTGGTTTAATGACCATACTGCACAAAAAATTCAAAAGTTATTTCGGCAGCTTCCTATTTGGGGACGTCTTAGGCAGAAAGGAGAGTTACTACCCATAGGCAAATCCCTCTTATAACTTGGGCTATTATCCAAATAATACAAATCCCAGCTAAAAGGTTTGGCCTGCGTCTGTATCAACTGTATTTATAAGGTGAACATTTGCTTATGAATACAATATGATGTATATTTTCTGCATAAATCTTATTTATCATTCACGTGTTAACATTATTTTGAGTAGCCGTATTTATTTTTGATCGCGTTCATCCCATGAAAGGCAGTAGAGCAGATTAGACAGAAACGGTTACACCGACTGAAAGAACAAATTCGAAATACCTATCTGTATATGTTTGTGGCCAAAGTAGTAGAAGGAATCTCGTCTGAACTCATCACAGAGTGACGAGGAAGATCGTTCATAAAGACTGAAGTATTATTACGAAAACTTGACATATGGGGGGGGGGGTGCTTCTCGGAGGGGGGGCTGAAATGTTCACTGTACTACAAACATACGACTGACTGAGCTGATGATGGATATAATGATAAACAATAAATATTCTAAAAATAAATATCCTAAAAAACCTTCTTGTCTTCTATGTGATTTGTCCTTTCAGGACGTAGGCGATCATGGCTTTCTGTGTCTCCCTATCCCTGGTGGCTCTTAGCACGCTTTCTCCTTTTACACCGCCCAAACCCCGCTTTGCCATCCACTAGCTCAAGCCCAAAAATCTAGAATATAAATGTATAGAAACCAGCATGGCCACAAAATGAGGGATCAGTTTATATATTGATTATAATATAGAAATGATCCCCCATTTTATACCCGCATTATAATTTCTCATAAACAGTTGGCATATGCATTCATCTTCTATGTGCCCTGTCCTTTCAGGACGTAGGCGATCATGGCTTTCCACGTCTCCCTATCCCTGGTGGCGCTAAGCACGCTTTCTCCTGTTACACCACTAAAACCCCGTTTTGCCATCAACTAGCTCAAGCCGATAAATCTAGAATATAAATTTATAGAAACTAGCATGGCCACAAAAATTTGGAATCAGTTTATATGTTGATTATAATATAGAATTGATCTCCCCACATTTTATCCCCCCATTATACTTTCTTATAAACAGTTGGCATATATTCTTCTATGTGCTCTGTCCCTTCAGGACGTAGGTGATCATGGTTCTCCACGTCTCCCTATCCCTGGTGGCTCTTAGCACGCTTTCTCCTGTTACACCACCCAAACCACGCTCTGCCATCCACTAGCTCAAGCCCATAAATCTAGAATATAAATGTATAGAAACTAACATGGCCACAAAAATGAGGGATCAGTTTATATATCGATTATAATATAGAACTGATCCCTCATTTTATATCCCCATTATAATTTCTTATAAACAGTTGGCATATATATTTTTCTTCTATGTGCTTTGTCCTTACAGGACGTAGGCGATCTTTCCACGTCTCCCTATCCTTCATGGTCCTTAGCACACTTTTTCCTGTAACATCACGCAACCAGCGTTCTGTCATCGACCTGCTCAGACCCTTTCAAATATGTTATCGGCTGCTTTCCCCTGTCTTTTTTCCCCTCTATCTGGCCTGTTAGTATCAGGTTCGCAAAGTCATCCTTCTTCATTGCATGTCCCAGAAACTTTAGCTGTCTCTTCCTGATGCTCAATATTAATTTCCTTTTCATTTCCATTATTTCCAAAACCTCATCATTTTTCACATGCTCAGTCCACGATATCCTCAGACTCCGTTGCTTCAATTTTTTCCATTATCTTTGAGAATATTGTCCAGCACTCAATGCCATTTTGAAGAACTGACATCACATATCAATCTAGCACTCTCTTCTTTGTCTCCAGTGAAATGTCCCTGTCTCTTAATACTTTACTCAGCTTCTAGAACGAGTCCTTCACCATGCCAATTCACCTTCGGATCTCTGTTTCGCACTTTCCATCTCCTGTTAGAACAATTCCCAGTTATTTAAGCTTTTGTACCTGCTTGAATCTAATATCCTCCACCTCTATTTGGCATTTCGGGATGCTCTTTTTTTCTGATGAACATCAACCCGAAAAAATTCTGAATATGACGATAAACAACATCCGGCAATAAGGCCTCTGGTGATTCTGAGAAGCATGAACCGACCTTGTAATTGTTTTTGTTTCCTGGTTTCCCCTGATCTGTCTGATAGAACATTCAAGAGGTCTCATCTGTGAGTAAGCAGTGAACCCCAAAACTAAAAGAAACTATGAAAGTATGATAATGTATTTTAATATCAAAAATACTGAAAATACCTTATAATAGAATTACGAAATATACGTAAAATCATAAAAAAATCCTAAATCTAAAGTCAAACACTACACCTCTTTGGGTTAACTCTCGCAACACAGACTTCAAGTGGAATGTCTATATAGAATCCATAGCTAAATCCGCTGCTAAGAAAGTCGGTTCTCTGTGTAGGCCCAAGAAATATTTTTGTACATATATAAATCTTATACATCTTGTACATATATAAATCTACCATACGCCGTGCATATATGACATTGTGTTCCTGCTATCAACCTGGGGGCCCTTGACAAAATCCAGCGGATAATTTGACTTCGTAGCTCAGATACAGTCACTTTCTCACCGGCGTGATGTAGCTGCCCTGTGTCTCTTCTACATATACTTTCACGACTTCTGCTCCGAGGAATTTAGCTCACCGGTGCCCCATAGATATGGATATACTCGATTAGAGAGGTTAGCAACTAAGGTCCCATCCTTTTACTGTAAATTCTACTCCAGCACCTTCTTTTCTCGCACTATCCGCTCTTGGAATTCCCTTCCACTTACTTGCTTTCTCAACAGCTACAATCTCCAAGAATTTAAATGTAAAGTCAATAGTCATTCCCTATCTCACTGCATCCTCTCACTCATGCTTCTTCGTCCGTCCACTTCACTCTCATCAGTATTCTCGTAATTATCTTACCCATTTCCTGACACTCCCTATAACCTGTCACTCTTTCTCATAGCTTTCCTCCTATGTAACCCCCTGCAAAACAGTGGCAGTAAAATGTCTTGCATAGGCCAATATGGTTATAAAAAAAAAACAATTTCTAAAAAATCAAACAATATTTTAAACTATATCATCTAAAAATGATACAACATAACACACACATAAAGTGGTGGACTAAATATTCAAATAACCTAGTACAATGCCACTTTAATTCAACTACTTTTATTCTTCTTCTTTATGTGCCGTGTCCCTTCAAGACATAGGCGATCATGGATTTCCACTTGGCTCTGTCTCTTGTTGTTCTCAGTAGATTTTTCTTTCGTTACTCCTCCCAACCACTGCTCTGCAATCCAAATAATCAAGCCCATAAATCTAGAATATAAATGGATAGAAACTATCATGGTCACAAAGTGGGGGATCTGTTTATATATTTACTATAATAGAGAATTGATTCCCCACTTTATAACTATATTATACTTTCTGATTTGTTTATAAAATTCTGATTAGGTATGAATTTACCTCTTCTCATTACTGATTAGCTAGGCAGTAATGTCTTTTAGTTTTATTTCTTCTTCTTATTCTTCATGTGCCGTGTCCCTTCAGGACGTAGGCAATGATGGACTTCCACTTGGATCTGTCTCTTGTCGCTCTCATTAATTTTTCTTATGGCATCTCTTCCAAGTCCCGGTCCGTTAACCATTTACTCAGAATTAAGTATGTCTCACGCTGCTTTCCCCTGTCTCTTCCATTTATCCAACTTGTGAGTATCAATTTCTCTAGGCCCTCCTTCTTCATTATGTGTGCCAGGAACTTCATTTGTCTCTTCTTGATATTTATTATCAGTTTCCTTCTCGTTTGCATCCTCTGCAACACCTAATCGTTGCACACGTGCTCTGTGGTATCCTCAACATCCTTCTGTAAAACCACATTTCTGCTGCCTCAAGCCTCTCTTTCATTGTTGATGAGATCGTCCAGTATTCACTTCCATACAGAAGGACAGATATCACGTAGCAATATAAGTCTAAAGACACTGACTCCTCGCCCGGTAAGGTACGACACGCGCTACAGTTGTCATCGGGCCCTAATCCTGCGACTGTTATCATTAACGGCGTAAAGGGGATAAATTTCCTAAGAATTTATTCCTCGCCCTGAACAGAAGGACATGAGTGAGAGGTGTCACCGGATCGTTACCCTGCGACTGTTCGCAACAAACGAAAATAACTCTTGGGACATGGAATGTTAGAACCATGAACAACTGTGGACAGTTCGAAAAATTAGGCAGGAGATGTCTAGATTGAGACATCAAAATCTTAGGCATATGTGAAAGGAGGTGGCCACACAACCCAGACTTCCTTAGTGACGAGCACAGAATTATATGCGCAGCAGTTAGATATAATGAAAACGTAATCGGCATTATACTACTTTTATTACGTTGTTAAAAATATAATAGCCGATTTCAGAAGCATCATTTTATTCTTTAAAAATTAACTGCAGAAATGTTGAACGTAATCAACATACAAGCCTTGAGCATCTATGCACCCCATGTCATCGATTGGTGGATTATTTATATTAAAGGGTTATTGGCTGTGACACAATGAAATCTTTGAAAGCTGATTCAGCAATTGGTTTGGACCTATTTACTACTAGCAGTGTAGCCCGGCGTTGCTCGGGTGTAACGAAAGCTTTAAAACTAATCCACGGTCCTCTTTGGACGTTGGCACGAAAGACTAAAAAGCAATAGTTGTTTCCAGTTAAAGCAAAACCGTAGACTGAAAGAAAAATTAATGGATGTAAGTCAAATTTTAATTTCCCGGTATCGATATCAAATAAGTTTTTTTTCGTCGTAAACTGAATTTTGAAGGCTAAATAAGTCCTCTGAGTAAATGGTATCATGGCTAAGTCTAAGAATTACAACTACACCAAACCCGAAGCAAAATCTAAAATAAAAGGGCTGAAAAAATACATACAGGCAGATAAACAGGCACACACACCTTGTCTATGAGTGTATCAAATTTGATTAAAACCGGACCACTCCTTCAATAACACAATTTTTTCGATTATCGATTTTCGATATTTATCGGCAGTACCTCGACACAAACCCTAGCTAAGAACACTCCCAGACGCTTATAATACAACTGTGTAAATTTTCAAGAAAATCGGTTCAGCCGTTTCGGAGTCTATAGGTAACGGACACACAGACAGACAGACAGACACACACACACACACACACATAAACACACAAAGTTCCATTTATAAATATGTTTAGATTTAAAAATATGTTTAAGTGTTTAAAAAATTATAATCAGAGGTCGAAAGATCAGGAGAACATGAAATTTGTGGGATCCCAAATCTGAGTTTTTGAAATGTCTAACTTCCAACCTGTGGTCACGAATTATTGTGGAGAAGAATTGAACCACGATTTACCAGTTCAGGTCTCATTTTTGCAGGCGTGAAAATGTTTCAGTAAGTTGAATGTCGTAAATATTTGCATTAATGATTTTATTCGTTTACAGAACCCTGTAGTCGACAGCACTAATTGAGGAACCAACAGATGCAACTTTGGATTTGGAAAATGTTTGGGGGACTGATCACGATCAAGCCTTTGAGGTTTACGGTTATCATAAACCTTTCTTCACAAGTGACTAATCAGTCAAGATAGTGGCCATTAGTGTTACGCTAAAAGAGCATCGAGCACACTTCAAAACGTCGAAATGTTCAAGCTTTTTTATTTTCATTGAGTTCATGAGGAACCTATTTATCGGACTTTTTCACATTGCCAATACTCTGCAAATGGCGCGTAACTGTTTTAGTACTGGCACGAAACGTGCACGAAACGTGATAGTACCTATCACGTTGAATACACCGGTTCTCGCTCGATCACCGAAGTTAAGCAACGTTGAGCCTGGTCAGTACTTAGATGGGTGACCGCTTGGGAATACCAGGTGCTGTAAGCGTATTGTGACGGATGTGTGTTGTGGTGCAGTAGATATCGGCGCGGAAAGAGAAATCGGTGAGCCGAGTTCGAATTCCAGTTGAATACCCTGCATTCACTTAAGCACTGGTACCCTTGGGAAAGGTATTAATCTGTCCATTCCCTCCAGTTATGGGTTAAATAACAAGGGTAGGACTTGGGGACCCTGCTCTTAAAAACAAATCCCAATGAATCGGGAAAAGAAAAATGTTGTAAAAATAAAATAACCTTACCCAAAAAATAAAAATCACTGGTTATGACCTTAAAATGATCCCATAAGGATTAGATAGGTCGTTAAGCCTAAAAAACAAACAAACAAGTCTGCATGAACGTCCATTACATTCTTCAACTTCAAAGCTCATATCACCAGTAAATAAAGTTTGGAAACACATTTGTATTGTCCTATCATCTGTGGAAACATTTTCTCATGCTTTGTTGATATTAGCAGAAGGTTAGTAGGCCCTGTGCCGAAGCTTTAACTCATGCAAGTAAAGTAAACGAACACCATGTTTTGTCATGTTCATAATTAAGGGCTTTTATGCTTCAACAGTACTTCTGTCTAAAATTAAGTTAAAAATTCTTAAACAGCGCACATTAATTATTATGTATACCAAAATTCAGCTAATATATACCGTGAGTTCTATGTTGACATGAACTTTCAAAATGTAACACTTCAAGCAACTGTTATTTTTGTAAAAACCTATGTTTGCGGATTTAATATTTACTAGTATTTAATGTTTTTGCTAAAATAGTTTTTTTTTACACATATTATTTATATTACTTTTTTAAATCCGCACTCAAATATATTTAAGACTTTTAAGTGATCAGCTTTATCCTATGGTTCAGGAATATCTTTCGGGATGATAATTCAGCCCTTAAGACTGCTTAAGTTGTAACTGAATGACCAGAGGAAGATTCTAATGAAGTAGAAAATCTTATCTGACCACCACATTTCCCAGATTTCAAAATCATTGAAAATTTATGATTTATTTTTAGTCTTCTTGTTTAAGATACTAAACAAAAATAGTTAAATCAAACATATTTTTATAAAAAAAAATTCAAAAATTTTATTTAAGACATGCTATATATATATATATATATATATTTTACAAATCTTATTACCCGAAACAAGGTAGTTTACTGCCACTATTTGCGCAGCGGGTTACATAGAAACAAAAATATTAGAGAGAGTGACAGGTTATAGGGGGTGCCAGAAAGTGGGTAAGAGAAGGATGAGAATACTGATGAGAGTGGGGTGGACGGAGAAAGGAGCATGAGAGAGAGGACGCAGGTTAGTGAGATAGGAGATGACTGTTGACTTTACATTTAAATTCATTGAGATTGTAGCTGTCGGGGAATCAAGTAAGCGGAAGGGAATTCTTGTAGATTATATCTATCTATCTATCTATCTATCTATCTATCTATCTATCTATTTTTTGTTAATAATCATATCACCCCAAGCAAGGCATTTTACTGCCACTATTTTGCATAGGAGGAAATTTATGAGAAAGAGTGACAAATTACAGGGGGTGTCGGGATGTGGCTAAAAGAAGGATGAGAATACTGATGAGAGTGGATTAGACGGAGAAAAAAGAATGGGAGAAAGAGGATACAGGTTAGTGAGATAGGAGATGACTATTGCCTTTACATTTAAATTATTGAAGATTGTAGCTGTCGGGGATGCAAGCAAATAGAAGGGAATTCCACAGGCGGGATATGCGAGAAAAGAGTAAAATTTACGTTTACATTTTATTGGTTTCACAGTAAAAGGGTGGGACCTACTTGCTAATCTTGACGCTCGAGTAAATTTATATATAGCGGGCACCAGTGAGCTAAGTTCATCTGATCAGAAGCCGTGAAAGTATTTGTAGAAGGGACACAGGGAAGAAAACATTGCGCCGGTGAGAAAATTGATTGTATCTGTGATGCCATGTCGGGATCGATCACATTACAGATTCTCCGTTGGATTTTGTCAAGGACCCCTAGGTGGATAGCAGGGGCACCCGACCAGATATGGCAGCATTATTCAATGCACAGGCGGCACCATTAAAATCATATGTCCCGTGACTTCTTCAGGTCATAAGGGCAGTAATTGTACTGCTGCCGTAGCAGTAGTGATGTGGTTGGCCCGAGATAACTTGGTGAAACCTAATTTGTCTCCAGTCTAATCTATATAAGGATGTGCGTTGTGGTACAGTGGATATCGGCTCAGAACGAGAAGCTGGGGAGCTGAGTTCGATATTCCAGTTGAAACCATTGTATGTCACTTACGAGCAAATACCCTCGGGAAAGGTATTAATCCGTCTCTTCCTTCTAGTTATGGGTTAAATAGCAGGACAGATTGGGTTCTATAGTCTTGGTCGGCAACCAGTCTACCGCAGAAAGCAATGGCAACCTACTGCGGGATAATCTTCTGCCCAGTAAGTCATGTCTCTTTCGAGACATGATCGCCCAAGCTTGTTTCACGTATGACGCTTAATTGACTGACTGGAGATATTAGTTGGAAACATGATTAAGGCTTTTATTGGACATAAAGTGGGGGATCGATTTTCTATACTTACGAAGTAATAAACTGACCCCCCACTAAATTACGACTAATTATAATACATCTCTCTAGCTATGAATCAAATAACAGGACAGATTGGGTTCTATAGCCTTGGTCGGCAACCAGTCTACCGCAGAAAGCAATGGCCACCTACTGCGGGATAATCTTCTGCCCAGTCAGTCATGTCTCATCACGTATCACGTATGACACTTATCTGACTGAATCTATATAATTACATACATGTTATTAGCGTACATTCTAAAAGAAAAGATTTTGTAACGAAATATTTACACACGCGCGCACACCCGCAGACGTTCGCATATACATTTATGCATTTGTATATTTCCAAAATATTTTCCGCGATGTATAAAACTATTTGTGTGCGTGTGGCTGTTCAATCCCCCTCCCCCGTGCGCACGTATGCTTGCCCATTGTTGTTATTTTGAAATTGTAGTGAATTAAGTCACGCCTTACTCGACATGTGTCGCTTCGGGCTTGTTTGTGGGTGCGTGTCACGAATTGCTTCCGGGTAGATGGGAAGGCGAACACCAAGTTGCGACGCTGGTGAGAGAAATCAGAATCCGTGCGTAATGATTCGACATTTGTAGAAGAAGTAAAAGAAGAAGAAGAAGAAGAAGATGATGAAGAAGAAAAGAGAAGAAGAAGAAGAAAAAGAAGAAGAGGAAGAACAACAACAACAAGGAGAAGAAGAACAAGGAGGAGAAGAAGAAAGAGAAGAAGGAGAAGTAGAAGAAGAAGGAGAAGGAGACGAAGGAGAAGAACAAGAAGAAGGAAGAATAGAAAAATAAGAATAAGAAGAAGAAGGAGGAGGAGGAAAAGAAGAAGGAGGAGAAGAAGAAGAAGAAGAAGAAGAAGGAGAAGGAGAAAAGAAAAAGAAAAAGGAGGAGAAGAAGAAGAAGAATAAGAAGGAGAAAAAGAATAAGAAAAAGGAGTAAAAGGAGAAGAAGAAGAAGAAGAAGAAGAAGGAGAAGAAGAAGAAAAGGTAAAATGCGAAGGAGAAAACGAATGAGAAAAAGGTAAAGAAGAAGAAGAAAAAAGGCGAAGAAAAAGTAAAAATAGGAAATTGAAGAAGAAGAAGGAAAATAACCCGAAGAAGATAAAGAAGAAGAAAAAGGTGAATAATAATAACAAGAAGAAAAAGACAAAAAACAAAGCAAACAAGAAAAATGAAGGAATCACTGATGAACGAGAAGATAAGAAAGAAGAAGAGAAAAAAGAAAAAAGAGGATGAGAATAAAAATAAGAATCAAGTCAAAAAGAATGAAAAAGACAAAAAAGAATAAGAAGCAAAATAAAAAGGCGAAGAAGAAGAAAAGAAAGAGAAAAAGGAGGAGAATTATAAAAAAGAATAAAGACAAAATAACAAAAAAGAACATCAACTAGAATAACTAGTTTAGATGAAGAAAAATTCTGAATTCAAAAACAGTACGAATCCTTGGTGAATCTTATCCTATGCTGTTAATGAAAGAATCGTGGTGTTTACATTGACTCTAGGATTGCGTGTTTTGGCAGTCGATTCGAAAAAAATACCACATCAATGTTTTCGGGGAATTTAATCTTGTATATTCGTTAATATTCGCTTTTCCTACGAAAGGAATTAATCATTTTATATTCCTATATTGCAAATGCACAAAAACAAACAGGTCACCTAAACGTTCTTCCATATTATCATTTAACAATTCCGTAAGGTTAAAATTCAACATGTCGGTCTCCACCTTAAATCAATATTCTTTGCCAGGATTTTTTTACGTCCAGTTTAGCACCAAACTTTTATTTGTTATGTAAATGAATGTTGGAAACACCATTTTTAGTAATATATATTTTAAAGTGTCTCAATTATTTTCGATTTGTATTTCAATTGAAATATATATATATATATATATATATATATATATATATATATATATATATTTAATCATATCACTCCGAGCAAGGCGGTAATGCCACTGATGTGCCGGGGGCTACGTAAGAGTGAAAAGATTAGAAGAGAGAAAGCCGGAAACCACATCCTAAACAGGGAACAAGGGATGTATATATATATATATATATTAATCGTTTCAACCCGGGCAAGGCGTAAATGCCACTAATGTGCGGGGGGGCTACGTAACTGAAAGAAAATTAATTAGAGGAGGGAAAAGAGGATTTCAAACCAATTAGAAAGAAGCAATAGGAAGATGAAAATGCAGGTGTAATGACAGTTGCAATGGGGGAGAGAAAGGGAAGGATATACGGGGTGCAGGAAGGGCTAGAGTCAAGTGGTTAGTAGATGAGTATTGACATTGCATGTAAATTTCTGTAGGTTGTAGCCGGCAGGAAAGCAAGAATGTGGAAGCGAGTTCCACAGGCGGGAAGTGCGAGAGAAGAAGCTGCAGGAGTAGAATTGTCGTCTGTATTTGGCTAACCTAACTGTGAATGTGTGGGAAGGGACCCAGTTGCTATTCTGGTTGCACGAGTAAACAGCTGTTGAGGAGGCGCCAGTGACTTAAGTTCGTCTGAGCAGAAGCCATGAAAGTATTTATAGAACAGACAAAGGGAGGCCACATTTCGTCGGTGGGGAAGTGGCTGTAGTCGAGCCGCCAAGTCAGCACCTATCACGTTACTAACTCTCCTTTGGAGCCTGTCGAGAACACTGAGGTAAGCGGCAGGGGCGCCTGACCATATATATATATATATATATATATATATATATATTAGTCATCCACATACAAGCCCGTTTCACTGTATCGCAGCTCATCAGTGTGGCTAGACATATCCACTTGCATCGGGATCGAAATTCGATCGATTTGGTGTCAGTCGGAGTCTTTACTTCCTAAGCCATCGGCGCATGGGGTCAGAGAAGGGAAATTTTAACGTCTTGTATGTAAGCAGTGTATACAGACGCCAGTCACCGAGAGAATTCAATTCATTTCTGAAGAGTCACGCATATATATATATATATATATATATATATATATATATATATATATATATATTATAAATTATAGTTTAGAACTGGTACAAATTATCATCTACTACAATGTGTAGATTTTGTTTCGACATTGAAAGGACAATGTCTGATCAGGTATTGTGAGAAAAATGGAAGATTCTTTATCTTATATTTGGCGAATTATGTGTGAGAGGTAAGTGGGGTTGAAAAAGAAAAATTAGAGTTGTAAGTTAGAATTTGAACGAAAAGAGAGAAGAGTTAGAGGATAGATGTGATTAGTGGACGTGTTGAATTTTTTTATAGACAGATTTAACCGTAGATGATAAGGTATGGTCCTTTATGGTCAGTTCTTTGAGTTTAACTAAGAGAAAAAATAAGGAAATATATTGTGGGCGGGAGAAGTAAGTAAGAGTGCGATAGAATGGTGATAGGAATTGCTATTTGGTAAACATATCTGTATTAGTGAAATATACGACTAGAAATAATTTTGTATTTAAATATAGTTTTTATAATTAATCCGTTTTTTAATATTTAACCTTAATTTAAAATTTACGCAATCTCTTTTACATATAAAACTATAATTAGTTCACAGTTTGTATTATGAAATAAAGGCAAGATTTGAGGTAAGAGTGTTGTTAATACTATAAAGTTTTATCATTTCTAGAGATCTTAACTTTAACGTTTGTAATTTTACCATGATTGTAAGGTTAGATTTTTAATGTGTTTGCAGTTTACTGTATTTCGTGCATCTGGTTTAATAATATGTTGTTTTTCATGTATTTAATGACTTCTAATTTTTCTTGAAGGAAACATAGTTTCTTGGCCGGTTTAGATATTCTGGCCTATTCACTTGTATATATATATATATATATATATATATATATATATATATAGGAATGTCAATGATAACGGTATATTCCTTTAACAAATAGAACAAAGAGAAAAAATAAGGAAATGTATATAGGGTGGAATGAGTAGGAAAGGACGCGATAAAAAGGGGATAGGAATTGCTATCTGTATTAGTAAATTAAAGGACTAGAAATATCTTTGTATTTAAATTTAGTTTTTATAATTAATCCGTGTTTTTATATTTAAACTTAATTAAAAATTTAGGAAATCTCTTTCTTATATAAAACTTTAATTAGATCACAGTTTGTATTAACAAATAAAAGGTAAAATTTGAGTTAGGAGTGTTAATACTATAAAGGTTTATCGTTTCTACAGATCTTAACTTTAGCTTTTGTAATTTTAGCATGATTGTAAGGTTTTCATCCACCCGACCATCTGAGTGTGCATAGAATACTGTTGTCATATCTAGTCAGGTGTCCCTGCTGCTCGTCTCAGTGTTCTCGACAGGCTCCAAAGGAGAATCTGTAATGTGATTGGTTCCAACCTGGCAACTCGAATCCAGCGACTTTATCATCGGCGGGAAGTGGCTCTCCTCTCCTATATATATATATACAGATAGATAGCTAGATAGCTAGCTAAATAGATAGATATATAGATAGATTTATGTTTAGTGAAAAACAACAGACAAGGAAGATTTCATTAGCTTTTGATTTAATTGTTCCAGTATTCGTACATGTTTCTTTTTGTTGGAGATAAAGAATGTAAAAATGTTCCATATTTTTTAACTCTCCAAGCGCTTTCAACCTATTCACAGGCCATTTTCAAGGATGTTATATTTCCGGTGTTGTTATGTCCTCATGTTTGAATGTAATGTAATTTTTGGGTGTTTTTTAAAAGGAGAGATATTTAAAGCTATCACGTGATACGATCGTCTATTTAATAAAAAAAATTAAAAAGTTGAAGGTAGGATAAACCTGTTTGATTTATTGTTCCTCTCTTACTGCGAGGTACCTTTGATATTGTGGCTTAAAATTTTTTTTTTGTATTTTCAACCAATTGTTAGATTGCTGCCTAAATATACATTAATTAAACTACACGACCCGGCAACCTGCAAGGAACACAATACTAGCACATTGCGAAGCAACCTCGAGGAACGACAACTGACAATAATCAAAGAAAAGATATGTAGCGTTTAAACCTAAAGATACAATGATATTCTACAAAATATAATGTGTTCGACAGAATTATTAACTACCGTACGTCAACTCGACCACCTCAATCTTACGTTTGAACGATACCAAAAACAGAATATTAATAAAGACAATCATTGCACTCTATAAAAAGGAAAAATTATATTACCTAATGGTAATTTTAATTTGTAAACATTTCCGACCAAAAACTCACTGATGCTCAAATAGACTGCTTAAATATCGACCATCCCTAGCTTCGATATGACCCTATTTAAAAGAATCTGAAATCGACAGATTTAACTCATCTATTCAACAATTAACAACAGAAAATTTAATTAAAGAACATCCTAATCTGAGATATTTTTTAAAAGCGTACGGTTTAGAAAGCAGTTCTCCCCAAAACAAACACAACAATATTCTCTCAAACAAACGAAAATTAGCTGCAAAAGATTTATTAAACAACACCAATATCATCATTAGACGTACTGACAAAACCAACAACTGCGTAGTTCTCAACCGACAAGATTACAACCAAATATTTTAATCGATCCTAGATGACACACAAAATTTACTAAATTAAGAAAAAGTCCCACAGGTTTATTAAAAATACGTAAATAACGCAGTCGTTAGAAGTTTACTAATCAAGAAAATTGTCGGTGATTATCAACCGGGGTATCGTCATGGTAATGTGAAAGGCCATAAACCAGGTTTTCTTCACAGACCGATCATATCACTAATACCTACACTGGTATACTAATTATCGACAAGCTTAAACCATATAATTTCTCCATACGTACCTAACAATTACAGCATCGCATTAACTAATGAATCCCACCACATATTGAAAAGCAATTAATCCAAAAGCAACCTTGTAGCTTCGTTGGATGTTGACAACCTTTTTACTAACGTCCCAGTTGAAGAGACAGTGAATAAATTTATCTTCTTTGCTCCATCTATCACTCCTCCAAAAATCTAACCTTGAATACTTCGGAAACTACTCACTGCGTGTACCCCACAAATTCCATTTTTGGATCATAATGGTAACATTTACATACAAACTAACGTTGTCAGTATAGGAAACCTATTAGGTCTAACTTTCTCGAATATTTACATGTCAGTTTAGATGCCATACGTGATACACGCTTGGGCGATCATGTCTCGAAAGAGACATGACTGACTGGGCAGAAGATTATCCCGCAGTAGGTTGCCATTGCTTTCTGCGGTAGACTGGTTGCCGACCAAAGCTATAAAACCCAATCTGTCCTGCTATTTAACCCATAACTGGAAGGAACGAGACGGATTAATACCTTTCCCAAGGGTATTTGCGCGTAAATGAATACAATGGATTCAGCTGGAATTCGAACTCGGCTCACCCGGTTTCTCGTCCCGAGCTGATATCCACTGTACCACAACGCACATCGCATATATTTAAAAACTGACAAACCGGAAATTTACACAAGGTACGTCGACGATATTTTTGTTTTGGTAAAATAATATGGGCAGAATCATAATCTAATGTTTAATTTTTAAAAAAAAACTGCTCGCTGAAATTTACTTATGAACTATAATATCCAAATCCCGTTTCTCGATGCCAATATAGAGCTAAAAAACAAGTTATTATTCATGTCTATAAAAGAAAACACTAGTAAGAACCTTTGTCTTTTTACCTGTAACAGCCAATGCCCTGAAAAATATAAAGTAGCAGTAATAAAAAAAACTTTTGAAATAGAGTACATCAATCATTCTCCTCCCAAAAAATATTTTTGAGCGAACTGAAACACATAAAACAAATATTAGTCAACAATAATTTTCCCAACTACATTGATAAATAAATAAAATTATTTTAAAATATACATTGCACAGGTATTAAAAATAACACACAAAAACATCAGCATGTTTATTGTAGCCAAATGTACATTAATTATAAATAAGACGGATTTTCTATACGGAAAATTATTAAGCACCATATTTCTGTCATAATTTCTTAAAACATGTAAAATTTATAATATATTATAGAAAATAAAAGACAAGAAACCTTACTGTTTCCAATAGTAAAACACACAGCTAATTTATACTAAGGATGACTTATATAGTGTATGAATTTTAAAACCCTTTAGAGATTGTTTTTCTTGTCATAATTGAATTACCTATATTGGCTATAAAACCACTTCTTTGATAAGACGCCTTACATACTACCTATCCCAACGAGTGCAATACAAAAAATAACTCATAACTTACAAGAACCCTTCTCAAAATGTTGGTTGAAAATACAAAAATACTATCCCACTTTTTTTTGCTCTTCACTTTCGTTGCTTATCTTTCGTTTGAATTATAATTTCAACGATTTTCTCTTGATGAGATGTTGGACGGACGTTCTATTGAGACTGTTAATAAATTCCTTGTTTTTGTAGTTTTATATATATATATATGTATATATATATATATATATATATATATCCGAAGACAGATCTGTTTCGCTGTATCGCAGCTCATCATTGCGGTTAGACATCCGATTGCTTTTTCATCCAGGATTGAAAACCGATCGAATCGGCGTCAGTCGACATTCTATATCGATGGGCACTCGGCAGAAGAAGTCAGACTTTTAGCGTATGATGTATCATACGCCAGTAGCCAGAGTGCTCTAATTCATTACTGAATGCGCGATGCGTAAATGCTAGAGTAGATATTGTTTTTCAAAGTCTACCATTCTTCTAGAGTGCTCAATCACGGTGTGACTGCGTAAATAGTCATCCGCAGACAGAACCTTTTCGCTGTATCACAGCTCATCAGTACGGTTAGACATCCGATATATATATATATATATATATATATATATATATATGAGTTTAATATATGGATCGGAATCCGACAAGATGGATAGAAGAAGTAAAGAACAATGAATAAAAAAGTGTCTTTAATTTAACATGTTTCATTTTAACAAGCTTCTTCAGAGATTTATGAAAGACGAATGATTGAAAAATCCAAGTGACAGTATGTGGATTGAGGTATATTTTCATTGGTCAGATACGTGTCACTTGCGATTAAGCAATGGATGAATATTAAGTGTAGAAGATAAAACACGTGTCTCTTTATGTTTGTGTGCCAACGAGTAATAAAAACATTTGTTATGAATTTACGTATATGTAAGCGAGAATAGTGTGTGTTAAGCGCACCCGGACCATAGACAAACGAAGTGTGTATATAAGTCGATAACATTAGTATGTGTGAATGACAGTGACGAAATATATTTCCGTTCAAAATACGTAACAAGTATTGCACACATGTGTCAAGTGATCGAACGAAGTTTCTTTCTCAATAAAATGAGACAATCAGTTTTGAATGGATATGTTTAGAGAAATCTTGTATGAATCTGTGCGTTTTTTCTTCTACATCGATTTATCGCACGTGACATATATCAGACCAATAAAACTATACGCCGCTAAACATATTGTCTCTTGCATTTTTAAATCATTCCTCTTTAATAAATATGTTAAAGTGAAAAATGTTAGATTAAAGACACAATTTTTCTACTTGTTTTTACTTATTCTATTCCTATATATATATATATATATATATATATATATATATATATCGCCCGGTTCACATTCCACCCACGTCCATTGGACAGGTTAAGAGGCTCATCCTTTGTTCCCTGTTTAGGATGTGGTTTCCGGCTTTCTCTTTTCCAATGTTCTCACTTTATTTTTTGTTTTTTTCAATTGGAGTAGATAGATCTATCTATCGCCCGGTTCACACTCCACCCACGTCTATTGGACAGGTTAAGAGGCTCATCCCTTGTTCCCTGTTTAGGATGTGGTTTCCGGCTTTCTCTTTTCCAATCTTTCCACTATTACGTAGCCCCCTGTACATCAGTGGCGTTACCGCCTTGCTCGGGGTGATACGATTAAAAATAAATATATATATATGTATATATAGCATAATGATAATGCACGTATACTGTCTTAATATGTATAGGAAAAACTACTGAAAATTGTAAGTTTAAAAATGTATTTTATTGACAGTATTTATTTATTTATTTCTAATATTATATATATATATATATATATATATATATATATATATATATATATATATAGATAGATAGATATAGATATATATTTGATATTTCAGACCGGCCTCGGCCTTTCATCAGAAACGAATGATTTTAAAATTTAAACTAGAAGCGTTCGCCACGAACGAGAGCGTTCGTCGAGAGATGTTTACATCACGTGACCTAGAAAGCGATAGAGTTTTTAATATTTTTAAACGTAAACCTATTTCTAATAATACTTTTAAATCTTGTTTTAAAGAAAATGTTTTTAAGTGTATCTAAAAAATGTATAACTATTGAAATATTTATTAAGATTCAAAACACCTAAGTCCCTATTTAACCCGAGCCTATATGTATTTAATTTTAAAATCCAGCATTGTTCTATCTCTGTTAGAAGAATTCCCAGGTATTTTAAAATTTTTGTACCTGCTTGATTTATTGTCACCAGTATTTTGAGTTGCTCTTTTGGCTGATGACCATGCATTCCGTTTTCTTGCAGTTTATTTGTAGACCTTTCTTGTCACTCTTTTTATACACCTTCTGTAGGAGGTCTTGCAGTTTTATTTCCGTGTCAGGTATAAGTACTGCATCATCTGTGTACTTTATGTTGTTCAGATTATTACCTGTGGTGACAAACTAAATCAACATTCTCATAACTGAAAATTAAAAAAAATACCTTAAAACAAGACCATTTTGCCATTAGAAAACCCACAGATGTGTTGATATGCTGTTGAACAAAACTCAACTCAATCTCAAACTCTAATGTAACCCTCTTTCCTATCAATCAGTCAATCGAGTTCCATACGTAAAACACGCTTTGGGCGATCATGTCTCGAAACAGACATGACTGACTAGGCTGAAGATTATCTCGCAGTAAGTTGCCATTGCTTTCTACGGTAGATTGGTAGCCAGCCAAGTCTATAGAACCCGATCTGTCCTGTTATTTGACCCATAGCTGGAAGGAAGAGACGGATTAATACATTTCCCAAGGGCATTTGCGCGTAAGTGAATGCAATGAATTCAACTCGAATTCGAACTCGGCTCCCCGATTTCTCATTCCGAGCCGATATCCAATGCACCACAACGCACATCTTCCCTATCAGTCAGTCAGTTAAGTGCCATACGTGATACACGCTTGGGCGATCATGTCTCGAAAGAGACATGACTGACTGGGCAGAAGATTATCCCGCAGTAGGTTGTCATTGCTTTCTGCGGTAGACTGGTTGCCGACCAATCTGTCCTGCTATTTAACCCATAACTGGAAGGAAGAGACGGATTAATACCTTTCCCAAGGGCATTTGCTCGTAAGTGAATGCAATGAATTCAACTGGAATTCGAACTCGGCTCCCCGATTTCTCTTTCTGAGCCGATATCCAATGCAGCACAACGCACATATACTATAAAAACAAAGAAAAAAAAGTAGACGATTTATATGTTTCCACATACTTTCTTGGGATGATTTTTTCAATCCAGTTATTCTCCGGATATATTCAGGAATAACTTATGTCTACTACAGAAGATTCGAATTCCAGTTGAATTCATTGCATTCACTTACGCGCAAATACCCTTGGGAAAGGTATTAATCCGTCTCTTCCTTCCAGCTATGGGTCAAATAACAGGACAGATTGGGTTCTATAGCCTTGGTCGGCAACCAGTCTACCGCAGAAAGCAATGGCAACCTACTGCGGGGTAATCTTCTGCCCACTCTATATGGTAATTGAATTTCGATTCTCGCCGAAATCTTCTGACTGACTGATAGGGAAGATGTGCGTTGGGGTGCCTTGGATATCGGCTCGGAAGATTTCGGCGAAAATCGAAATTCAATTACCAACAGAAGCAAGAGAAACCGGGATGGAACTTCAACAAAATAACATCTCTCCAAAAGCCTAGTCGGATGGTCCACGTCGAACTATCAATAGGATAAAACATAAGCTAATCGAGAGCTAAATTGATATTAAAAATTAAAATGCAGTGATAGCAAACAAGGAATGCCATACGTGATACATTCTTTAGGCGATCATGTCTCGAAAGAGACATGACTGACTAGGCAAACGATTATCTCGCAGTAGGTTGTCATGGCTTTCTGCAGTAGACTGGTTACCGACCAAGGCTATCGAACTCAATCAGTCCTGTTTTTTTATTCATAGCTAGAGGAAGAAGAGATTATATTCCATTATTATATTAAGTATAAGTAGTCGGGGATCAGTTTAATACTTCATAACAAATAGAAACCGATCTCCCACTTTATGAAAAGTAGAACTTTTGAATGTTCCCAACTGTTATGGTCATTCAGTCAGTTAAGTGCCATACGTGATACATTCTTTAGGCGATCATGTCTCGAAAGAGACATGACTGACTAGGCAAACGATTATCTCGCAGTAGGTTGTCATGGCTTTCTGCAGTAGACTGGTTACCGACCAAGGCTATCGAACTCAATCAGTCCTGTTTTTTTATTCATAGCTAGAGGAAGAAGAGGTTATATTCCATTATTATATTAAGTATAAGTAGGAGGGGATCAGTTTAATACTTAATAACAAATAGAAAACCGATCTCCCACTTTATGAAAAGTAGAACTTTTGAATGTTCCCAACTGTTATGGTCATTCAGTCAGTTAAGTGCCATACGTGATACACGCTTTGGGCGATCATGTCTCGAAAGAAAATAGAATAGAATAGAAAATTATTCCGCAGTAGGTTGACATTGCTTTCTGTGTAGACTGGTTGCCAACCAAGGATACAGAATACAAACTGTCCTGTTATTTGACTCAAAGCTAGAGGAAGAAGAGATGTATCATATTAAGTAGTAATTAGTGGGGGATCAGTTTATTAGTTCATAACTATAGAAAACACATACCCCACTTTATGCCTAGTATATGCCTTAATCATGTTTCCAACTATTATATTCAGTCAGTCAGTTGTGTCATACATGATACACGCTTGGGCGATCATGTCTCTCAAGAAACATGACTGACTGGCCAGAATATTAACCTGCAATAGGTTTCTATTACTTTCTGTCTATAGAATCCAAATTGTCCTATTATTTAACCCATTACTGGAGGGAGGAAACGGGTTAATACCTTTTCCAACGGTATTTGTACGTAAGTGAATGCAAGGAATTCAACTGGAATTCGAACTCGGCACGCCGATTTGTCTTTCCGAGTCGATATTTAATGCGCCACAACGCACATCTCTATATATACCGTCACAAAAAGTTTAACACCAAATACCTGTATCTTTTTTTCTGTCCATTAACTTTTATAAAATAAAAGTTTATGATGCAATTATTATTTCATTCATCATCCATTATTCACATGTAATATATGGTAAAATATTTTGTTTTTACGAAATCAGCAAAAATTGCTCCAAATTGACCAAAATTGTAGATCTTCACGAATAGAGCGATAGTGAGAGTGAAGTTATTTTAGGCAACCTCTCCTGCCTCCCATAAGCATGGACCAAGCGATTCTCCCTGAGAGCAATACACTGCGCCTACTCGGCCTTAACCTCTCTTCTGATCTCAAATGGAACCACTACATCGAGTCCATAGCTAAATCCAGTGCTAAGAAGGTTGGGTCACTGTGTCGGGCCAAGTTGTTTTTTCCGCCTGAATCCACCCTGCATATTTACAAGTTGACCATTCGTCCGTGCATGGAGTACTGCTGTCATATATGGTCAGGCGCCCCTACCGTTCACCTCAGTCTTCTCGACAGACTCCAAAGGAGAATCAGTAATGTGATAGGTACAGACTTGGCGGCTCGACTACAGCCACTTGCCCACCGACGAAATGTGGCCTCCCTTTGTTTGTTCTATAAGTACTTTCATGGCTTCTGCTCGGATGAACTTAAGTCACTGGTGCCTCCTCAACAGGTGTTTACTCGTGCAACCAGATTGGCAACTGGGTCCCACCCATTCACCGTTAGGTTAGCCAAATGCAGACGACAATTCTACTCATGCAGCTTCTTCTCTCGCACTTCCCGCCTGTGGAACTCGCTCCCATATTCTTGCTCTCCTGATGGCTACAACCTCCAGAAATTTAAATGCAATGTCAATACTCATCTATTAACCACTTGACTCTAGTTCTTTCACCACCCCGTATATCCTTTCCTTTCTCTCCACCTTTGAGACAGTCCTCACACCTGCATTCTCATCTTTCCTATTGCTCCTTTCTAACTGGTTCGTCTTTCTCTTCACTCTCTTCTAATTTAATCTTTTTACACTTATGTAGCCCCCTGCACATCAGTGGCATTTCCGCTCTGCTCGGGTTGAAACGATTAAAAAAAAGAAGAAAAAAAAGATAGTTGTAGGAAAACAAAAATGCCAATTGCTAAATGGAATTTCTAAAACTCGGTTATCTTCTATCTTCTTCTTCTTCGTGCCGTAACCTTTCAAGACTTAGGAGATCATAGCTATCCACAACTTCCTCTCCCTTTGTCGCTCTTGAACTTCCTTCTCCTGTTATCCCCTGTCCAGCATTTATCCACTTATGTTCATTAGGTATTTCATCCGTAGCTTTCCATTAACTCTCTTTCTCTCCATTCGTCTCGTGAGTATCAGTTTCTCCAAGCTTCTTCCTCATTGATTGACTCAAAAACATCAGCTGAGATTAATTATCAGATTCTTTCTTATGTCTATCCTCTCCAAAACCTCGACATTGCTCGATGGCTATGTCCATGGTATCCTCAGCATACTACTCTAGAACTACGGTTGCTTCAAGTCTTTCCTTCATCAATGATGACATTGTCAAGCATTTGCTGCCATATTGTAGGACAGACATCACAAAACAATCTAGTAC
This sequence comes from Ascarosepion bandense, assembly GCA_037127315.1. NCBI lineage: Eukaryota > Metazoa > Mollusca > Cephalopoda > Sepiida > Sepiidae > Ascarosepion > Ascarosepion bandense. The sequence goes on from JBBBDQ010002110.1 coordinate 562,143, forward strand.
TTTCTATTTTGTTTCTAGCAAAATTTTCGTGTATATTAATAAAATACTAAACTTCTAGAATTCTGTTTTGTGTTAATTAATTGCCCGTAGCTGAGACACTAATAGGTGCTACAACCCACAGTCAGGGTGGATTTTAGAATAACAGTAATTAAGATGTGGTTTCAGCTCCTGAGAATCTTGCGATCAGCGGCCTTGCTGTCTGATATAGTTTGTCGTTAGATCCAGGATGTTTCATTCGGGGGCGAAGACAAATAGGAATACTTGATAAGTTAAGAAATTAATGGTTGGGGTTTTAGACAGTTATGAATATTAGTAAATTCACGTGTCAGTTCTTGACCGAACAGAAACTTTAAGTGTAAATTACATTTTTATGGGGTTTTAAATCTATTTTTGTACCTGCATTTGAAGTTGGGTTCATTCCTCTGGTTCTGTAGTTCACTGAGATTTTTATATTTGATTCTTACTATTTTTTCCTTCAAGCATAGATTGCATGTGTTCATGAAGTTGTTTAGAGGTCTGATGATCTATTTAATTTTTGAGGAGAGTCCACCGTCTTTCAGTCTCCAAAAGTGTTTAGATAGGGTAGTTTTATATTTCAATGAACAGTTGTAAAAAGAATGTCGGTGACTGTGGAATCTTTGTTTCCAAATTCAAGAAGATATCTCTACGTGTGTCTTTTTCCTACTTATGTCTTCTGACAAAATGGTAGCTTAATATATTGCTTTTTCGAAATTGCATTTGCCTTTAATGAGTTAGTTGGTTCTGTTATTACATTTACAACAGGTTTATATTCTTGTGATTTTTTTTCGTATTTTTTTAATAACTGGTTGTTGTGTTGTGTTTTGCATATTCTTAAGGCAGAACTAACTGATTTTCATAATTTTTTTGTTGAAAGTTTTTTAATGCGGTTGTTTTGGGTATAGTGATTTTCTATTAGATTAAGCCAGTATTTGTCGATATTTGTATTGGATAACTTGCAGAATGATGTGTTAAACTATATTTTACTTTTTTTTTATTTCCTTAGATTAGTTGCTTAGTTCTTTGAAGCTCCTTGGTAGACCAATTAGTTTTTGAAATTCTTTTTTTCTTTTTTTTTTTAGGATTCATTATATAATATTATATATATTAAAAGGGTGAGATTAGCAACTAGATTCCACTGTTTTTACAGTGAAACCGATAAAATGCAACCTCAACTTCTACTCCAACAGTTTCTTTCCTCGCACTTCCCGACTGTGGAATTCCCTTCCACACGATTGCTTCCCCGATGGCTACAATCTCCAGGAGTTTAAATGTATGGTCAATAGACACTTCCTAACACACTAACCTGCTCCCATTTTATCAAGCACTGTTCCCATCTGCCCAACCCTCATCCTCGGTATCCTTACTCATCTGTCACCTTCCTCCTGACATTCCCTATGTCTAACCACTCCTTCTCTTTACCTTCCCCTATGTAGCCCCATGCGCAATAGTGGCAGTTGAATGACTTGCTTGGGGTGAGATGATTAAAAAAAATATACATTGACTTCTTCTCATTAAATATGTTTTGCTGGACAATAACCTATTAATTCTCGTATTTACTGTAAGGAATTTGATTAATTATTGACTTAGGAAGATTGGATTTAACATTAATGTGAATAGAAGATTGATTTCCTTGATGAAATGGTTTGAATGTGTTGTTGGGATGGTTGAAACAGATATCTAAGAAGTTTAAAATTTTGAGGTTAGATGAAATTTCGATTTTAAAACCTAGAAATTGGAAAGCTTTTATATGTAGATATGGGTGGATATATATGTAAGTATTTACACAGTTAAAAACAAGCAAGTCTGCATCTAAAGGTTTATATGGGAATAAGTATATAATTAAAATTCCCTAAATGTTTTTAAATAATGCTCATGTAATTCCCCGTGAAAGATTTATATTGATAATATCATTAATTTATTATTATTATTATAGTTTAAGTATTATTAGTATCAAAAATTGAAATTAAATTGTCATTAATAACAATGATAATAATATTATTATATTTTTTAATTATTATTTTTTAATTTGTTTATATTTCTATCATCATTAACATTGTCAACTTACTTGATAGCAATGTTATCAACAATCAGTTAAGTGCCATATATGATACACGTTTTGGGTGATCATGTCTTGAAAGAGACATGATTGACTGAACAGAAGATCATCCAGCAGTAGGTTGCCATTGCTTTCTGTGGTAGTCTGGTTGCAAGCCAAGGCTATACAACCCAATCTGTCCTATTAGTTGATTCATAGCTAAAGGGAGAAAAGATAGATTATATTACACTATCATATTACATATATTTGGTGGGGGGGGATCAGTTTATTACTTCATAACAATAGAAAACCAATCTCCCACTTTATGCCCAGTAATAGCATTGATTGTTCTCAACTATTATATTCAGTCAGTCAGTTATGTGCCATCCGTGATACATGCTTTGGGCGATCATGTCTCGAAAGAGACATGATTGACTGGGCAGAAGATCATCCTGCAGTAGTTTGCCATTGGATTCTACGGTAGACTGGTTGCCGACCAAGGCTATAGAACCCAAATCTGTCCTGCAATTTGACTCATAGCTAGAGGGGAAAGAAATGTATTATATTATTATGTAGTAATTAGTGTGGGATCGGTTTCCTATTGTTATCAAGTAATAAACTGATCCCCCACTTTATGACCAGTAGAAGCCTTAATCATTATTTCAACTATTATATTCAGTCAGTCAGTTAAGTGCCATACGTGATACATGCTTGGGTGATCATGTCTCGAAAGAGACATGACTGACTGGGCAGAAGATCATCCCGCAGTAGTTTGCCATTGGATTCTACGGTAGACTGGTTGCCGACCAAGGCTATAGAACCCAAATCTGTCCTGCAATTTGACTCATAGCTAGAGGGGAAAGAAATGTGTTATATTATTATGTAGTAATTAGTGTGGGATCGGTTTCCTATTGTTATGAAGTAATAAACTGATCCCCCACTTTATGACCAGTAGAAGCCTTAATCATTATTTCAACTATTATATTCAGTCAGTCAGTTAAGTGCCATACGTGATACACACTTGGGTGATCATGTCTCGAAAGAGACATGACTGACTGGGCAGAAGATCATCCCGCAGTAGTTTGCCATTGGATTCTGCGGTAGACTGGTTGCCAGCCAAAGTTAGAGAACCTGATCTGTCCTATTATTTAACCCATAACTACAGGGAAGATACGGATTATTACCTTTCCCAACGGTGTTTGTGCTTATGTGAATGCAAGGAGTTCAACTGGAATTCGAACGCAGCACCCTGATTTGTCGTTCCGAGTTTATATCCACTGCACCACAAAACTGAAAAAATTATATTTATGAGAAGATATTATTGCCGTCGAAATTAATATGGAAACAATGTTTTATTACTTAGCATTTGCTCGTTAGATTCAATAGGAACATTTAAGTGTATTTATGTGTCAATCTGAGGATAGCGAAAAATATTCAGAAAATGGTAAACGCTGTCCATTCTTCTATCATTTGTGAATTGTCATGATTTGTTAAGAAATATGGCAGAGTTGTTTTACTCCTAGACTAAATACAACTCTAATGTTAGTGAACGATGTCTATTCTACTATCATTTGTGAATTGTCATTACTTGTTAAGAAATATGGTAGACTTGTTTTATTCGTAGACTAAATACAACGTAATGTTAGTGAATGCTGTCCACTCTGCTATCATGTCTGAATTGTTATGATATTTATGTGTATTTTGGCGTCAATCTGAGGATAGCAAGAAAGATTCAGGAAAATGTGGATCAGTCTAATTGTGATTGCGAAAATGTTAGTATTTGCGAGATAGCACGACATTAGTCTTCACACAGGTCATCAGACCCAACATGTAGGCCTACATCAACTGCTTTGAGGAAGTAGGGCTGTTCTTGATCAAGAGGGTAGCTACCGGAAGACTCTGTATCTTGCAACAAAACACTGCACCACGCTACACAAACAAGAGAATCCAGATATAGTTTTCAGGCAATTTCTACAACCACAACATCTCTAATATATATCCTGTTAACTCTCTAGACTGCAACCCCTTGGTTATTATATGTGAGGCGTAATTGTGAAAATGACCAACACAACTCCTATTGGCTTTAAATAATATAGAAGCATTCAACAAGCTAAACAAAGAGAATGTCTAAAAGAATTACAGGAGATTCCGAAGGCGACTGACGATTTTGTTTAAGCTAACGGCGATTTTATTGAACAAATTTATGTTTCCATTGCAAGAAATTTTGGCGTAATTTGGGAAAAGATAACTGTTAAAATCAGGTGTCAGTGTTATTTTCATTTTTGCGTAATTTGGGAAAAGATATCTGTTAAAATCAGGTGTCAGTGTTATTTTCATTTTTGCGTAATTTAGACTATAGGTCATTCATTATATCCCATATATATAAAATTTGACACAAATTTTAGATCAACAAAAAAAAAAAGGAAACGAAAGAAAGAAAGAAAGAAAGAAAGAAAGAAAGAAACGAGGCGCACAACAGTGAAAGCATGAAGCGTACCACCGTTTTGCGTCAACTTACCGACCTCGAGACGCCAACCGACACATACGGACATACCCACCGAAAACGTGAACGAGTATAATTCGTGTAACAACTTTTTCTTTTTTTCTTTAAATTCATACTAAACCATACAGACTAATTTGACTCATCAACTAACTCCAATCTATTGTTTTTGAACGCTGTCCATTCTTCCATCATTATGAAGTGTCATGAATTGTTAAGAAATATGGCAGACTTGTAATATTTATGGACTAACTAAAAGCTAATTTTAGTGAACGCTGTCCATTCTGCATTCATTTCTAAATTGTAAAGAATTGTTAAGAAATAAAGGCAACTTGTTTTAGACCTATACTAATTAAACCTAAAGGTTGTGAACGCTGTCTGTTCTGCTGTCATGCCTGAATTGTAATGACTTGTTAAGAAATATGGCAGACATGTTTTACTTCTAGAATAACTACAACCTAATGTTAGTGATCGCTGTCCCTTCTGCTATCATTTGTTAATTGTCATGACTTTTTATGAAATATGGTAAACGTGTTTTACTTCTTAACTAAATACAGTCTAATGTTAGTGAACTCTATTCACTCTGCTATCATTTGTGAATTGAGATGACTCGTCAAGAAATTTGCTGTACTTATTTTATTCCTAGACTAACTAAAATCTGTTGTATGTGAACGCTGTCCATTCTGCTATCATTTGTGAATTGTTATGACTTGTTATTAAATATGGTAGACTTTTTCCTTCTAGACCAAAGACAACCTAATGTTAGTGGATACTGTCCATTCTGCTATCATTTATGAATTGTCATGACTTATTAAGAAGTATGGCAGACTTGTTTTACTCCTAGATTAATAATGTTAGTGAACGCTATACACACTGCTATTATTTTTGAATTGTCATAAATTGTTAAAAAATTTGTTAGACTAGTTTTACTCCTAGACTATATGCAATCTAATGTTTGTGAACGCTGTCCATTCAACTAGCATTTGTGAATTGTCATTACTTGTTAAGAAATATGGCAAAGTTGTGATTCTCTTGAATAAATACAACTTTATATTAGTGAAAGCCGTCCACTCTGCTATCATTTCTGAATTGTCATGACCTGTTAAGAAATATGGCAGACTTGATTTACACATGGCCTAATTAAAGCTAATTGTGAAGACTGTGCATTCTGCTACCATGTCTGAATTTTCATGACTTAGAAAGAAATATGGCAGACTTATTTTACACATAGACTAAAAAAACATTATACTAGTGAACGCTGTCGATTCTGCTAACAATTGGGAATTGCCATGACATGTTAAGTAAATGGCAGATTTATTTTCTTCCTAGACTAACTACTACCTACTGTTAGAGAATGCCATCCACACTGCTATAATTTGTGAATCGTCATGTTTGTTAAGACGTATGGCAGATTTGTTTTACTTCTTGAATAACTACAATCTACTGTTAGTGAACGTTGTCTAGTTTATTATCATTTGTGAATTGTCATGACTTATTTAGAAATATTGCAGACTTGATTTAGAAATATAGCAGACTTTTTACTCCTAGACCTATCCCAATCTAAGTGATCGCTGTCCATTAATTTATCATTTGTGAATTTTCATGTCTTGTTAAGAAATATGGCACACTTGTTTTACTCCTCGACTAACAAATGACACTGAACGCTATATTCTCCGCTATTTGTGAATTGTCATGATTTCTGAAGAAATATGGCAGACTTATTATACTCCTTGATTAATTGCAACATAATTTTAGTAAAATCTGTCCATCCTGTTATCGTTTGTGAGTTGTCATGACTTCTTAGGAAATATGGCAGAGTTGTTTTACTCCTTGATTAATTGCAACATAATTTTAGTAACATCTGTCCATCCTGTTATCATTTGTGAGTTGTCATGACTTCTTAGGAAATATGGCAGAGTTGTTTTACTCCTTGATTAATTACAACATAATTTTAGTAAAATCTGTCCATCCTGTTATCATTTGTGAGTTGTCATGACTTCTTAGGAAATATGGCAGAGTTGTTTTACTCCTTGATTAATTGCAACATAATTTTAGTAAAATCTGTCCATCCTGTTATCATTTGTGAGTTGTCATGACTTCTTAGGAAATATGGCAGAGTTGTTTTACTCCTTGATTAATTACAACATAATTTTAGTAAAATCTGTCCATCCTGTTATCATTTGTGAGTTGTCATGACTTCTTAGGAAATATGGCAGAGTTGTTTTACTCCTTGATTAATTACAACATAATTTTAGTAAAATCTGTCCATCCTGTTATCATTTGTGAGTTGTCATGACTTCTTAGGAAATATGGCAGAGTTGTTTTACTCCTTGATTAATTGCAACATAATTTTAGTAAAATCTGTCTATCCTGTTATCATTTGTGAGTTGTCATGACTTCTTAGGAAATATGGCAGAGTTGTTTTACTCCTTGATTAATTACAACATAATTTTAGTAAAATCTGTCCATCCTGTTATTATTTGTGAGTTGTCATGACTTCTTAGGAAATATGGCAGAGTTGTTTTACTCCTTGATTAATTACAACATAATTTTAGTAAAATCTGTCCATCCTGTTATCATTTGTGAGTTGTCATGACTTCTTAGGAAATATGGCAGAGTTGTTTTACTCCTTGATTAATTACAACATAATTTTAGTAAAATCTGTCCATCCTGTTATCATTTGTGAGTTGTCATGACTTCTTAGGAAATATGGCAGAGTTGTTTTACTCCTTGATTAATTACAACATAATTTTAGTAAAATCTGTCCATCCTGTTATCATTTGTGAGTTGTCATGATTTCTTAGGAAATATGGCAGAGTTGTTTTACTCCTTGATTAATTGCAACATAATTTTAGTAAAATCTGTCCATCCTGTTATCATTTGTGAGTTGTCATGACTTCTTAGGAAATATGGCAGAGTTGTTTTACTCCTTGATTAATTGCAACATAATTTTAGTAAAATCTGTCCATCCTGTTATCATTTGTGAGTTGTCATGACTTCTTAGGAAATATGGCAGAGTTGTTTTACTCCTTGATTAATTACAACATAATTTTAGTAAAATCTGTCCATCCTGTTATCATTTGTGAGTTGTCATGACTTCTTAGGAAATATGGCAGAGTTGTTTTACTCCTTGATTAATTACAACATAATTTTAGTAAAATCTGTCCATCCTGTTATCATTTGTGAGTTGTCATGACTTCTTAGGAAATATGGCAGAGTTGTTTTACTCCTTGATTAATTACAACATAATTTTAGTAAAATCTGTCCATCCTGTTATCATTTGTGAGTTGTCATGACTTCTTAGGAAATATGGCAGAGTTGTTTTACTCCTTGATTAATTACAACATAATTTTAGTAAAATCTGTCCATCCTGTTATCATTTGTGAGTTGTCATGACTTCTTAGGAAATATGGCAGAGTTGTTTTACTCCTTGATTAATTACAACATAATTTTAGTAAAATCTGTCCATCCTGTTATCATTTGTGAGTTGTCATGACTGCTTAGGAAATATGGCAGAGTTGTTTTACTCCTTGATTAATTGCAACATAATTTTAGTAAAATCTGTCCATCCTGTTATCATTTGTGAGTTGTCATGACTTCTTAGGAAATATGGCAGAGTTGTTTTACTCCTTGATTAATTGCAACATAATTTTAGTAAAATCTGTCCATCCTGTTATCATTTGTGAGTTGTCATGATTTCTTAGGAAATATGGCAGAGTTGTTTTACTCCTTGATTAATTACAACATAATTTTAGTAAAATCTGTCCATCCTGTTATCATTTGTGAGTTGTCATGACTTCTTAGGAAATATGGCAGAGTTGTTTTACTCCTTGATTAATTACAACATAATTTTAGTAAACTCTGTCCATCCTGTTATCATTTGTGAGTTGTCATGACTTCTTAGGAAATATGGCAGAGTTGTTTTACTCCTTGATTAATTACAACATAATTTTAGTAAAATCTGTCCATCCTGTTATCATTTGTGAGTTGTCATGACTTCTTAGGAAATATGGCAGAGTTGTTTTACTCCTTGATTAATTACAACATAACTTTAGTAAAATCTGTCCATCCTGTTATCATTTGTGAGTTGTCATGACTTCTTAGGAAATATGGCAGAGTTGTTTTACTCCTTGATTAATTACAACATAATTTTAGTAAAATCTGTCCATCCTGTTATCATTTGTGAGTTGTCATGACTTCTTAGGAAATATGGCAGAGTTGTTTTACTCCTTGATTAATTACAACATAACTTTAGTAAAATCTGTCCATCCTGTTATCATTTGTGAGTTGTCATGACTTCTTAGGAAATATGGCAGAGTTGTTTTACTCCTTGATTAATTGCAACATAATTTTAGTAAAATCTGTCCATCCTGCTATCATTTGTGAGTTGTCATGACTTCTTAGGAAATATGGCAGAGTTGTTTTACTCCTTGATTAATTACAACATAATTTTAGTAAAATCTGTCCATCCTGTTATCATTTGTGAGTTGTCATGACTTCTTAGGAAATATGGCAGAGTTGTTTTACTCCTTGATTAATTGCAACATAATTTTAGTAAAATCTGTCCATCCTGTTATCATTTGTGAGTTGTCATGACTTCTTAGGAAATATGGCAGAGTTGTTTTACTCCTAGACAAACTACAAAACAATGTTAGTGTGCGTTATACTTTCTGCTATCATTTCAGAATTGTCATGATTGTTAAGAAATATTACAGACTTGTTTTACTCCTAGATTAACTAATGTTAGAGAACGCTACGCACTCTGTTATATATGTGAATTGTCATGACTTATGAAGGAAATATGAGAGATTTGTTGTACTCCTGGACTAGTTACAACCTAATGGCCTGTTAGTGTCAGGTTCTCCAATCCTCGAAGGTTTTATGAACTGTCATGATCTACCGCAAATAGAAAAATTCAGATAGCACTAGGAATGTTCCGAGGTGATATATTTTTTTATAATCGTGTCGCCCCAAGCAAGGTATTTTACTGCCACTGTTGTGTAGGGGGTACATAGGAGGTATGTTATGAGAAAGAGTGACAGGTTAAATGGGGTCTCATTAAGTGGGTAAGAGAAAGATGAGAATACTGAGAAAAGAACAGGAGAGAGAGAGATGATGCAATCAGTGAGATAGGAGAAAACTATTGACTTTACATTTAAATTCTTGGAGATTGTAGCTGTCGGGGAACTAAGTAAACAGAAAGGAATCCCACAGGCAGGATTTTTTTAATAATCATATCGCCGTAAGGAAGGCAGTTTACTGCCACTGTTGTGCAGGGGCTTACATAGGAGGAAAGCTATGAGAAAGAATGACAGGTTATAGGGGGTGTCAGGAAGTTGGTAAGAGAAGGATGCGAATATTGATGAGAATGGAGTGGACGGAGAAAGAATCATGAGACAGAGAGGATGCAATTTAGAGAGATAGGAGATGACTATTGACTTTACCATTAAATTCTTTTAGATTGTAGATGTCGGGGAACTAAGTAAACGGAAAGGAATCCCACAGGCAGGATTTTTTATTTTTAATAATCATATCGCCGTAAGGAAAGCAGTTTACTGTCACTGTTGTGCAGGGCCTTACATAGGAGGAAAGTTATGAGAAAGAGTGACAGGTTATAGGGGGTAAGAGAAGTGGGTAAGAGAAGGATGCGAATACTGATTAGAGTAGAGGGTACGAGAGAGAGAGAGAGAGAGAGAGAGAGAGGATGCAAGTTAGTTGAGATAGGAGGTGACTATTGACTTTTCATTTGAATTCAGGCAGCTGTTTTAAGGGAGTTTATCTGCAATTGGCGAGGGTTTCATTACGTTGGCACCAGCTTTTTGTAGGCAATTGTCTTAGCAACATGTTCAGTCGTGGATTATCAACAAGTTTTTCGTGCTCAGCAATTATATTATTGCAAATATAAAAATGTATTTTATTTATATATTTCTATCATGTGTTTTTAGAAATACAGAAAATACAAAACATCATTTTAATGTGACAATTTCTACATAAAATCAGTGTGAGCATAAATTGTATGTATATGTACACATAATTTATTACATTTTATATAAAACTTCTCTCAAGGTATATATTATTTCTCTCAACTTTCTTCAGTAGATGTGCATCAGTTGTGTTATGAAATTTAAATAGTTATCAGGTTTTTGTTTGGGGTCCATTTCCGGGTTGCTTCTTTTTTTAGATGCTATGTACAAATTAAATAGTCTGTGTTCTAAAACCCAAAATATTCTGGAAAAACGAAGCATTTCTGGTCAGCAGAATTTCGGGCATGAGATTCTCGACCTAAAATAGGGAAATGAAGCGATTGGTAATAGCGAAACCAGTTTATGTTTTCTCTCTCATCATGACGAATATCGATGACGGAAAATATAGTTAGCGCTATTGGCAGATTCGACCAACACATCAAATTCATATTCTAACTGGTGTCATTTTCTGAAAAAGGCCCCAATTTCCAGATTGGTGGAGATTACACATTTATTTTGCCCGTCCATGAAGCATATAATATTTTCATATACAATAAAAATAGGTACCTTTACTAAATCGATAACAAAACAACATAGAATGAATAAAAGAGGTCCCAAACTTAATAAAACAAGCTTTCTCCATCAAAATGTTTATATTATTATTAAGAGGAAAGTTCAATTTTTCATTACTTTAAAAAAAATTTAATCCCTTTGTAATATTTTAGAAATTTTGTCAGAAAATTGCCACCCAGTTAGGACCCAGCTGATTATACATTCCTAGGTCCCACCCTTTTACAATGAACCCGATAAAATGTAACCGCAATTTCTACTCTACAGCTTCTTTTCTCGCACTTCCCGCCTGTGGAATTCCCTTCCACATACTTGCTACCCCGACAGCTACAATCTCCAGAAGTTTAAATGTACAATCAACATTCTCTCAAACACTCTTCCCATGTACATCCTTACCAGTCTATCACCCTCCTTCTGACATTTCCTACATCTAACCTCTATTTCATCACCTTCTCCTATGTAAGCCCCTGCGCAATAGTGGCAGTGGAATGCCTTGCTTGGTGTGAAATGATTTTAAAAAAATTCTTCTAGCGAGATAAGGTTACTAACAATTTCACCACATCGAGTTGGGCTAATAATTTTCTATGCGCATCGCAGATGCAGCATATGGCTGAAAGTGTTTAGCACAGAGTGCCCCCTTTTTTGTTAGGAATTTTCTTTTAATATGTCGGTTTTTATTGTTGTAATAAAATTTGTTATCCCTACAAAATATTTTATACATACAAAATTCATTGCTTATCTAATACTACTTATCAGATTACCAAACTTCTGTCTCTTTTTTTTTTTAATATTAATAAATCTAGGGCCAAAACATTTCCTGTAAACATCGTCTCAAAGATTGACCTGACTAGTTGATCAACAAAATGATTTGGAACTAACAATCATTTGGACACATTTTATATTCGCTATATACAAAACAGAAGCGTCCTATTCGCTCACAAGAAAAAACAAAGTAAAAGCCTGAACAAAATTACATTGTTAGTGGATTTAATATATGTTTGCTGAAACGTGATGCGAGACAGAGCCGAATTTATATTGGGAAGCCCAAACGTACGTCCACCCCAAGTCCAAATTACGCCCTGTCTCTAGTCTCAGTGGCGACCACCGATCCATCCCTCTAGTGGAATGGAGTTGCGCGGCTTTGGGCAGTTGTTCTCCGAGACCGGACAACTCTCAGTATTTTATTTTGTTTAGCAGCCTCTCTGTCCGCGGACAACAACTGAACCGCTTTCTGCCCGAACACAGAGACGGAACTGAGAGATGATAAACCCTACCAAGCATCAGGTAAGTTTAATTATATATGTGCATTTGCATTTCATTTCAACTGTTTACGCATAATTTTTTTTGTGCACTGACACATAACTGTGAATTTAAATTATTCCTATGAGCAACGGTTTTAGTTATGCATTCGCCACATAATTCTATAATTTTTCCTTTTAAATTATTAAGTATACAGGCAAACATTTTCAGTAAATATCATATCAAAAATAATTCTGGCTTACGGTATAACTGAAAGCAGTTGGAACTAAAATTCATTTGGACACATTCTGTATTTATTCACTAGATGCTAAAGAGAAATGTCTTTTTGGCTCATGAGAAAAAAAAAACGCGAAAAAACAAAACAGAAAACTGAACACAATGGCATTGCCAGTGATTTTAAATGAAATGTGTAATTTGAAAAAAAAAGTTACCTCATGGATGTCCCCGCGCTAAAGAATCTCTTTGGAAGCCATATTGCTTTAATGAAGACAAAGTGCCGCAAATTCACTGCTACGACGAGAGTTGAAGAAATATAACTACTTACCCAAGCTCTCTTTCGGACGAACTCGTGCTGTGTTGTTCAAGTTTGAGATTATAAGTTCACACTTTATTTGGAAAGAACTCTTGTGCGTTAGAGATCACTGACCTACACTGTGTTTGGAAAGATCTTGTGTGGTGTTATTCAAGTTTGAGATTACTAGTATACATTTTATTTGGAAAAGAATTTTGTGCCTTTGACATTACTGATCTACACTTTGTTTGGAAAGAACTCGTGCTTCTCTTTTTAAAAATTTGAGATTACTTATATACATTGTATTTGGAAAGGACTTTTGTACTTTTGACATTACTGATCTACAATTTGTTTGGAAAGAACACGTGCTGCGTTATTCGACTTTGAGATTACAAATATACGCTTTATTAGGAAAGGATTTTTGTGTGTTTGGGATTACTAATATGAATTTTATTTGGAAAGAAGTTTTGTACTTTTGACACTACTGATCTACAATTTGTTTGGAAAGAACTCTCGCTGTGTTTTTCGACTTTGAGATTACTAATATACGCTTTATTTGGAAAGGATTTTTGTGTGTTTGGGATTACTAATATGAACTTTATTTGGAAAGAAGTTTTGTACTTTTGACACTACTGATCTACAATTTGTTTGGAAAGAATTCTCGCTGTGTTTTTCGACTTTGAGATTACTAATAAACGCTTTATTTGGAAAAGATTTTTATGTGTTTGGGATTACTGATATGAACTTTATTTGGAAAGAACTTTTGTACTTTTGACACTACTGATCTACAATTTGTTTGGAAAGAACTTTCGCTGTGTTTTTCAACTTTGTGATTACTTAATTTGGAGTCCACTTTTGTGCGTTTGAGTACGGATATTTACACGTCTCTCCAATTAGATGTGATATGACACCGGGTCGTTTTTATTGTGGGAAACGACAGTGCATGCCCAAGCAGTGGTCAAAAGATGAGCATTCCCCGCAAGCGCTGATTGTGCTGGCCTGGATGGCGACCACCACTTAAGTTTAACAGGGTTCTGCGGCCTCTGGTAGCTGTTTCTCGGAATCTCTTCTTGCAAATTGGGACACTGCGATGAGGTGTAAAAGCTTGTCTCACTTGAATCATTACAATTGAGTGGTGAGTTCGATCCTCACTAGATGTCCCACTTTTTGGCCTTGTGCCACATCTATGTGTTACGTCGCGTAACAGAATTATGTGAAATAACACAAAACAACGTAATAGTATAAAAGTAGGTGTATTGACAGGAAAAGAGAAGTATTTACAAAGGTGAGGATTAGTAGAATACAGAACAAGGCAATTAGTATACAGTATCGTCGTAGAGACGTGATAGATTGATTAGTAGAACACTTCAAGTGCAATACCGGAAATACCTGACTGACTCGCTCACTCGACTTCCTTCCTCGAGGTATAATCACTACTATTTTATATAGAGATTCGAATAGTCCATTTCCGTGGAAAGGTGGAGAGCGCCCCAACACTATGCTACGCTTAGAAAATCATCTCTACTGGCAAAACTGAATAACCGAAATCATTTGGAACTAACAATCATTTGGATACATTCTATATCCTCTATATGAAAAAGAGAAACGTCTTATTCGCTTAAGAACATAACACTGTGTAAAACTACATTACTAATGAGTTTTAATGAAACATGTATAACAGAATGATTGCTGCTCATATACATAACTATGTGTATCTGTGCAACTGTAAATACATATCCATCAATTCCTTGATACATTGACACATAACTATAGATATGTTATTTCTATGAATAATGGTTTTTATTATGCATTCACTCTATAATTCACATTGTTTGCGAAAATAGATTTATATAATGCATATACAATCATGTAAATAATAATAAATTATCATTAGCCACCAACGTCCCTTTCTTTATTAGACATTCGGCCGGTCATTTAATATGCATGTTCTGGGGCTAGATTTATGTATCGCGTAGCTGGCCTTTATTCATTGCTGGAACATCAAAAGGAAAAAGGGCGGGAAAAAGAAAGAATGAAAAAAAATTCGTGGGTATTGGAAACCGTTGTACGGAAAAAAAATACCAACAGAAATCAAAAGTAATCTAAAATGTCATAACAAAAAAAAAAAGGCAATATACAAATTATTCATTGTCGCAAATAACCGCTAAACATTGGAAGCTGCGATTTTACTGTTCATTGTTTTCGTTGTTGATACAGACGGGGATTTAGATAAGCAAAACAAAATGCAGAAAATATCAAGAAATAAAATAAAGATGAAATACAAACATAAAAAGGAAAGGGCGGAAAGGTTAAGTCAAGCAGAGGTCATCTAATCCCATCTCCTCTGTATTTAGAAATTTTGGCATGGGTTTATAATTGTGCGGCAGCCATTGAGGAAACATTTCGCTTGAAAGAAATAATGGGCTATTGAGTAGCGAGCTCATTAACCATAACACAACGTCAGTGGTTCTTTAAATCGTGAGTCGATTCCTTACACTTGGTATCTCCTTTTTTTTTATTTGCATATCATAATCATTAATATTTCCCGCCATTCTGTGGCTGAAGCACACAACAACCTCTTCACCGAAATCCTCCACGAGTTAAAATTCATCCGCTTAAATTGTACATCTATTTCTAAGAGGCAAACGAAAACGTATTCATTCCCATATAACCACTTACCCACAGATGCAAAATATCAAACCTATCACTACTCATTTCTGGTCGGGTGCCCCTGCTATTCACCTCGTGGTTCTTGACAAAATCCAACGGAGAATCTGTAATGTCATCGGTCCCGAGTTGACAGTTCACTTGCTGTCACTCTCTCACTGACGTGATTTGGTTTCCCTTGTCGCTTCTGCAAATAATTTAACGCGTTTCGCTCCAATAAATTTGGTGCCTTCTGTGCATGAAATTACTCGCACTACTAGACTAGCAATTAGGTCTCACACTTTTACAGTAAAATCAATAAAATGTATCCGCAACTTTTACACTATCGGCTTCTTTTCTCGCACTTCCGGACTGTGGAGTTTCTTTCCGTATACTAGCATTCCCGTCAGCTACAATCTCCAAGAATTTAAATGGAAGGTCGATAGTCATATCCTGTCTCAGTGACTCACATCCTTTCTCTCATGTTTTTTTCCGTCCACTCCAGTCTAAACACACCAGTATTCTTACCCTTCTCTTAACCTCTTCCTGAAAACCCCTATGACCTCTCATTTTTGCTCATCACTTTCCTCCTATGTAACCCCCTGCGCACCAGTGGTAGTAAAACGGCCTTGCTTGGGGTGAAATGCTTAAAAGCAAAAAATATCCTTTTACTGTCCACTTCGCTCTCATCGCACCAGTATTCTGATTCTTCTTTTAACCTCTTCATGACAACCATTATAACCTGTCCGTTTTACTCATCACTTTCCTACTATGTAACCCCCTGCGCACCAGTGGCAGTAAAACTGCCTTGCTTTGGGTGAAATGATTAAAAGCAAAAAAAACAAAAAACAAAAAAAAACGTGGCATTGAACCTCCATGGAAACGAACCAACCTCGTTCCTTTTGTACAAGCGAGAAACCTTGCAAAATATTTTAATACATACAAAGTTCAACATTTTAAACCAAACTGTGGTGATTATACATACACACACAGACATATCCTCATTGCTACGCAGATTTGTAAACTACTATTATGCTTAAACCAACATGCGTGTTTTCATCCGCGAGACACGCTATGTTAGCAGGCAGTGATTGGTCAACCTGGACTGGTCATCTAGCGTTCACATCGGTTTTCCCACGCTCACAGCACGTACATAAAAGCCGCCGACACTCGTGTTACTGACAATTCGGTCTCAGTTACCCGAGATAGCGGCCATGCTATCGCGGGGACATTTTTCTTAGTATTACCTAACTCACACCCGCACTAATTGCAAATAACAATTAGTGGCACGAATTCTTTTCTCACACGCACATGCATATGAACACACATTTCCCAATACAAACTCCAATTGGAATTCAACGAACTGTATGAATTATTCCTTTCAAGACTTTCTTCTAGGAACATTTATGTTTTCTAACAGTTAAAGGGAGAGAACTTCTTCCCTTATTTACATGCATATTTACCCATCTTTGTAAGCTTTGTTAATACATCGCTATTCCGATTACCTCGTCGTCTTCGTTGTTTCTTATTTCCTGTGTCATGTCTGATCAATCATACTTCGTGTCGTATCAGAAATATAAATATAGTAATGAATTTCGTGTCCTCTGCAAAACAATTAAAATAAAACATCCGGAAGTAGCATTAGTGCTGGTACGAGAACAATCTACCTAGGTGATGAGATAAAGGATTTGGTACAAAATTCCAGTTAACTGAAAAAGGTCGGAGCATAAAACGGCGAAAACGTCGTTAATATGACAACGAAGATAAGGACAACAGTCCGTAAATCATTAATATTAGACGTTTCAGTAATGATCTTATATTATTTGCAGATTACTTTTAGTAATGATTAACTTCCACTTAGACTGACAGCTTTTTGCAGATACCACCCGTAAAATAACCGCTACTTTATAAAACATATATCTGTCTAAATGTTTTCCTATATGCTCAAAACTCAAAAAAGGTCATCTACTGTTCATATCCTCCTACTAGTAATATCGATCTTCTCCTCAAAGGCAATCGTCCTATACTCTTCATCTACTCCTAATAGTAAAATCGTTCTTCTTTTCAAAGACAATCGTCGTTTACTCTTCATATCATGCTAAAAGTATTATCGTTATTCTCCTCAAAGACAATCGTTCTTTACTCTTCATATCCTCCTATTAGTAATATCGTTCTTATCTTCAAAGACACTCGTCATCTACTTTTCTTATCATGCTAAAAATAATATCGTTATTCTCCTCAAAGACAATCGTCTTCTACTCTTCATATCTTTCTAATAGTAATATCGTTCTTCTCCACAAAGACAATCTTCCTTTACTCTTCATATCCTCCTATTAGTAATATCGTTCTTCTCTTCAAAGGTAATCGTCATCTACTCTTCATATTTTGCTAAAAGTAATATCGTTATTCTCCTAAAAGACAATCATCCTCAACTCTTTATATCCTGCTAATAGTAATGTCGTTATTCTCTTCAAAGACAATTGACCTATACTTTTCATTATCCTGCTAATAATATTATTGTTCTTATCAGAGACATTAGTCTTTTACTCTTTATATCATCCTAATAGTAATATTGTTATTCTCTTCAAAGACAATCGTCATGTACTCTTCTTTTTATGCTAATAGTAGTATCGTTCTTCTCCTCAAAGACAATCTAACTTTACTTTTCATATCCTCCAAATAGTAATATCGTTCTTCTCCTTAAGGACAATCGTCTTCTTCTCTTCATATCCTCTTAATAGTAATAGCGTTATTCTCCTCAATAACAATCGTCATCTACTCTTCCTATTTTGCTAATAGTAATATCCTTCTTCTCCTCAATCACATTCTACCTTTACTCTTCATATCTTCCTCATAGTAATATCGTTCTTCTCTTCAAAGACACTCGTCATCTACTCTTCTTATCATGCTAAAAGTAATATCGTTATTCTGCTCAAAGTAAATCGTCTTCTACTCTTCATATTTTTTTAATAGTAATATCGTTCTTCTCCTCAAAGACAAGATTCCTTTACTCTTCATATCTTCCTATTAGTAATATCGTTCTTCTCTTCAAAGGTAATCGTCATCTACTCTTCATATTTTGCTAAAAGTAATATTGTTATTCTCCTCAAAGACAATCTAACTTTACTTTTCATATCCTCCAAATAGTAATATCGTTCTTCTCCTTAAGGACAATCGTCTTCTTCTCTTCATATACTCTTAATAGTAATATCGTTATTCTCCTCAATAAAAATCGTCATCTACTCTTCCTATTTTGCTAATAATAATATCGTTCTTCTCTTCAAAGATAATCTTACTTTACTCTTCATATCCTTTTAATAGTAATATCGTTCTTCTCTTCAAAGATAATCTTCCTTTACTCTTCATATCCTTTTAATAGTAATATCGTTCTTCTCTTCAAAGATAATCTTCCTTTACTCTTCATATCCTTTTAATAGTAATATCGTTCTTCTCTTCAAAGACAATCTTCCTTTACTCTTCATATCCTTTTAATAGTAATATCGTTCTTCTCTTCAAAGATAATCTTCCTTTACTCTTCATATCCTTTTAATAGTAATATCGTTCTTCTCTTCAAAGATAATCTTCCTTTACTCTTCATATCCTTTTAATAGTAATATCGTTCTTCTCTTCAAAGATAATCTTCCTTTACTCTTCATATCCTTTTAATAGTAATATCGTTCTTCTCTTCAAAGACAATATTCCTTTACTCTTCATATCCTTTTAATAGTAATATCGTTCTTCTCTTCAAAGATAATCTTCCTTTACTCTTCATATCCTTTTAATAGTAATATCGTTCTTCTCTTCAAAGACAATCTTCCTTTACTCTTCATATCCTTTTAATAGTAATATCGTTCTTCTCTTCAAAGACAATCTTCCTTTACTCTTCATATCCTTTTAATAGTAATATCGTTCTTCTCTTCAAAGACAATCTTCCTTTACTCTTCATATCCTTTTAATAGTAATATCGTTCTTCTCTTCAAAGATAATCTTCCTTTACTCTTCATATCCTTTTAATAGTAATATCGTTCTTCTCTTCAAAGATAATCTTCCTTTACTCTTCATATCCTTTTAATAGTAATATCATTCTTCTCTTCAAAGACAATCTTCCTTTACTCTTCATATCCTTTTAATAGTAATATCGTTCTTCTCTTCAAAGACAATCTTCCTTTACTCTTCATATCCTTTTAATAGTAATATCGTTCTTCTCTTCAAAGACAATCGTCCTTTACTCTTCATATCCTCCTAATAGTAAGATCGTTTTTCATACACATACATACATGTGGTTCCCCATTCCGTTAACATCTGACTTAAAAAGGCTCTTTCGTTCTGTATTTGTTCACGTTTAACAAAACGAAAAAAAGTAGAAAAGAAAAACACCGTTACGAAGGAGAATCTTTTTTTACCCTCCATTAATAACTAAGATGTCTGTACGTTGCTTGAATCGTTCACGTATCAATGGGATATCAACCTCGCAACTGGAGCCTTAGGCCTACTGATCCCATTAATATTCTCTCGCTAACAATCAGTTTTTTTAGAGTATGTTTGTTATATAATAAGAATTAGAAATAAGAAATCAGAGATTCGAGTTCGATTTTCAGTTGAAACGTTTTTATTCACTTTCGCACAAATACACTTCGGAAATTAATTAATACAGCTATTTTCTCTACATCTATTAGTTGAATATAGCCTTGGGTGTCAACCGGCCTACGACATAAATTAATAGCAACCTACATCGGGAAAATCTTCTGATTAGTCAGTGATTTCTCGAAAGAGATATTATCGCATAAAAGTGTATCACATATGGCAACTAACTGACTGACTGATAAGAATATTTATACTAATGTTCACCTAGTACAAGGTTCACGCAGATCATGAGAACATGAAGGATAGATAACGGTTGTTTCTATAAAAATCGGAAAGTATACTAGCGGGAGTTTGATATAAAAGTAACTATTCTAAGATAGTAATTGTCTCTTCTTCTGCAATGAGGTAGAATTTACATTATTTACATTGTTTTCACAATGTACTCGATCATCTACGGATTATTCATTCAGCAATGAATTAGAACACTTTCAGCTACTGGAGTATGTTTACATTGTATACAACACACTAAAAAAGTCTGTCTTATTCTACCGAGAGCCCATAACTCAGCGGTAGAATCGCCGACTGATGTCAATTCAGTCAGGTTTCAATCCTAGCTAAAAGCAATTTGATGAGCTGCGATACAGAGAAACATATCTATCTGCGGATGACTATATATATATATAATCCTTTCACTCCAAGCAAGGAAGTACTGCTAGTGGTGCAGGGGTTTACAGAGGGAAGGGAGAGTAAAATAAAGCTACATGGGATATCGTAGAAGCATAAGAGAAAGACGAGAGTCAAGAAGATAAAAAGTTCTTAATTGACCTTGCACTTAAACTCATGAAGATTGTAGTTTTCAGGAAATCAAGTATATGGAAAAGAGTTCTACAGGTGAGACATGCGAGAAAAGAAACTAATGTGGGGGGGGGGTAGAAGTGACGATTACTTTTGTCTATTTTGGTCTATAAAATATTGGAATTTAGTTACTAATCTAATTGCACTAGTAAATTCATGCGGGCGGAGCATTAGGGAGTGAAGCTCGTCAGAGCAGAAGCCGTGAAAACATTTTTCGAAAAAAAACCCAGAGGGAAGCCACATTCTGCCGTTGATAAATTGACTGAATCCGAGCTCCCAAATCAACACCGTTTACATTGCAGACCTTACCATATGATTTTGTCGAGAACCCCGTGATGAATAGCAGGAGCACCCGACCACATATGGAAACGGTATTTAATGTCTGGAAGAAAATTATGAGTGAGTCGAACGGACAAAAATCTGCTTGGTTACCCATCAACATCATACACTGCTTGGCTACTCATGAACCTCACACACAAAGGGCAACTACCTTTATCAGGGAAACAGGTGAATCATGTTAACACAAGTAGCAGCAATTATGACCGTCGGCTATTGATCAACAGAAGCTATAGTGTTAGTGTAATGATTGTGCTCAATTAGCTGCCTAAACAATCAAGCGACACAGACGTATCTTCGTGAGCAACCGAAGAGAATATTTTTGGGACGGATGAAGATGCTCGTTAACCGTATCAAATATCGAAAAGTGACATATGCATTTGTTCTACATCAGTGGAAATAAAGGTGTTGTATTTCAGTTTTTGATTTACCCTCGTGTGAAGAAATATATGTATAAATATATTTGTCGGCATTTTCAATAGATTTTTTAATGCATAGTCTGATTTTTGCTTTGCTTACTCATACGTGATAAAATCTCGTTTAATTTAGAAGGAATTTATGAATACAGTTAAAATATGGATGACCAAAAATAACAAAACCTGATATTATCGTTAATAGTAAAATTATGTCCCTTATATAAATTATCCTCCTGCAACTTGAAAAGCTTTATAATATATATATATATAGATGCGTATACGTATGTACATGTATTAATCAATAAGTTTTTGCGTGTACCTATGTACTTCTGTCTGTGAGTGCATATTTCTATGTTGCCTTTTGCAATACATTTGGTTTAAACACAAACAGCGTTTATAGGAAAATAAAAATCGAAAGATTTTTAATGTCCTCCAATGATACAAGCGTACCGACAAATACATTCCGACGAACGTGGAAGTTCACTTCGGAATAAAGCGTCAAGTGTCCGAACAATAAACGTTGCGGAACAACAATGCAAAGCCATCAATCAATCAGCCGGCCATTTTTGTTTTGCTTATAAAAAGGAAGCAAATGACGGGGACGAAGGTTAGGGACAGCAGAGGTCGTATAGCGCGAGAAATCTATTTGACGGCGAAGGCTAGATCAAAGACATTTCTGGGAAAATAAATAAATAAACAAAGCTGACTCTATCTCACTCGCACACGATAGAAGAAATGATAGTTTTTATGCCTATATTATTTATAATGAATAAATAATAATAATAATAATAATAATAATAATAATAATAATAATAATAATAATAATGACAAAACCAACATCAGCAACAATAGATCTTAACTTGTATAAAACTCCCGAAAATTCTTCTTCTTCTTTTTATTCATGTGCCATGTCCCTTCAAGACGTAGGCGATCATGGACTTTCACTTGCCTCTGTCTCTTGTCGCTGCAATTCATTTGCTCAAGCCCATAAATCTTGAATATAAATGGATAGAAACTATCTTGGTCAAAAAATGGGAGAACAGTTTATAAATTGATTAAAACACATAATTGATCCCCCACTTTATATCCACCTTATAATTTCTAATTTGTTTATCAAATTCTGATTAAGGATGAATCCATATCTTTTCATTACTGACTAGCTACGCAGTCATGTCTTTTAGTTTTATTTCTTCTTCATGTGCCGTGTCCCTTCAGGTCGTAGGCGATCATGGACCTCCACTTGACCCTGTCTTTTGTCGCTCTCAGTAATTCTTTCTCTTGTTACTCCTCCCAAACCCTGCTCTGCAATCCATTTGCTCAAGCCCATAAATCTTGAATACAAAGGGATAGAAACTATAATGATCACAAAGTGGGAGATCAGTTTATGAATTGATTATAAATGAGGATTGATCCCCCAGTTTATATCCGCGTTATAATTTTTAATTTGTTTATCAAATTCTGATTAGATATGAATCCACCTCTTCTCATTACTGATTAGCTACGCAGTTATGTTTTTGAGTTTTATTTTTAATTTTTACTTTTTCTTCTTCTTCTTCTTCTTCTTCTTTTTCTTCTTCTTCTTTTTCATGTGCCGTGTCCCTTCAAGACGTAGGCGATCATGGACTTCCACTTAGCTCTGTCTCTTGTCGCTCTCAGTAATTTTTTTCTCTTGTTACTCCTCACAAACCCTGCTCTGTAATCCATCTGCTTAAGCCAATAAATCTAGAATATAAATGGATAGAAACTATCATAGTCACAAAGTGGGGGATCATCCTATATATTGATTATAATAGAGAAATGATCCCCCACTTTATATCTACATTTATAATTTATAATTTGTTTATCAAATTCTGAATAAGTATGGATCCACCGCTTCTCATTACTGATTAGCTACGCAGTCATGTCTTAGTTTTATTTCTTCTTCTTCTTCTTCTTCTTCATGTGCTGTGTCCCTTCAGGACGTAGGCAGTCATGGACCTCCACTTGGCCCTGTCTCTTGTCGCTCTCAGTAATTTTCTCTTGGTATAGCTTCCAAGCCCCGCTCCGTCAGACCTAACAAGTACATCTCGAACTGCTTTCCCCTCTTTCTTCTTCCATTTATCCGACTTGTCTCTAGGCCCTCCTTCCTCATTATGTTTAGTATCAGTTTTCTCCGCTCTTGTATCCTTTCCAACACCCCATTGTTGCACACGTGCTATGTCCATGGTATCCTCCTGTAAAACCCCATTTCTTCTGCCTTAAGCCTTTCCTTCATCTTTGATGAGATCGTCCGGCATTCATTTCCATACAGAAGGACAGATATCACGTAGAAACCCAGCACTTTTCATTGTTTATAATGCGATTTTCCTGTCTTTTATTTCTGTGGTTATCTTCTGAACTGCGTCTTTGGCCATGCCATTGCGTCTTTCGATCTACGTGACGCATTTTCATCCTCTGTCGAAACACTTCCCAATTATTTAAAAAATTTTTACTTCTTTTATTTTAGATTCTCCAACATGTACTTGGCTTATTGGTCTCCTCTTTTTGCTCATGACCATGCATTCAGTTTTAATGAGGTTTATGCTCAACATTTTCTTTTCACTTACTTTTGCCAACTTTTGTGGAAGGTATCAGTCAGTTAAGTGCCATACGTGATACACGCTTGGGCGATCATGTCTCTTTCCAGACATGATCGCCTGGGCAGAAGATTATCCCGCAGTAGGTTGGCATTACTCTCAGCGGTAATCAGGTTGCCTGCCAAAGCTATAGATCCAATCTGTCCTGTTATTTGATTCATAGCTAGAAGAAAAAGTGATGTATTATATTATTAAAAAGTAATTAGTGGGGGATAATTTTATTACTTCATAACTATCGAGAACCGATCCCCCACTTTATACCTAGTAGAAGCCTTAATCATGTTTTCAACTGTTATATTCCGTTAGTCATTCTCCTCTTTTTTTTCTTCTTCTTTTGCTTCATTCCTCTCTTCGTCTCCTTTTTATTTCTTCCCCCTACTTCTCTTCTCCACCTTTTTCTTATTCATCCATCTGCGACAACTCTTCTTCCTCATTCTCATTTTCTTCAGCCTCATTTTTCTTTATCTTCTTTCTCTTCTTCTTCTCTCTTCTATTCTTCTTTATTCTTCCTCCTTCCAGCAAGCGATACACAGATATACAGACGGATCAGAAACATTGAAAACTGAAGTGGAATCGGCAATGGCCAAATTGAACGGAAACAGATCAGCCGTAATCGGTTACGTATTTTAATAGAGATGCTGACGTCTTTAGATGTCCTTAGCCGAAAGAGGATCACAGAAATAATAAAAGAAATCTACTACAGCCTCTATATACTGAAGGAAATAAGCAGATATTTTTTCATAGCACTATCTAAGAAGTTTTTTGAATACTTAGTATTAAGAAAATAATATACTTTTACAAAAATGTTATGCATATATAATCATTTCCAAACTTGTGCTATCCTAGACTCTTCACGCTTCTCACCTTCAGTGAAACCTTGCTATGTTTCTGGTTTCAGATTTTTCCCTCAGGAGGCAAATATCATCTTCACAAAATTTCCCCAACTGACAGGTTGAGATAAAATATTGCACCGGACTGTATTTTTATTTGTTCTTAAACGTTTTTGGCGCAAGACAGTGAAATATATATATATATATATAATCCGTGGAAATTGTTTCCACGTCGTTGGCCAAGATTCTGTTGAATTCCCGAAACCCCATATAAAATAATGATAAAATAAATCTTCAACTCTGTTTTGAAGTGGAATTTGATTTATTTGAACGAAATTATTTTTTTCGCTCCTTCGTATCCGCAGGATTGATGTCATTAATATTATTGATTTCTTTGTTTTGTACTCGTCATTCCATGTTCATCAGCGTTAAACTTATCGTTATCATCGAAAGACTAAGTGATATCATGCCTAATGACGATTATATATCTCAGTTCATTATTATTAGTATATCATTTTCATCATAATTCAGTTACTTCTACAGCCACACTACCTTTCAAGTCTGCGAGGAGACATAAGGTAGGTCGTTGTGTGCTATTATGGCTCAATTTTATGTTTTTTCTATCTTCCATAACATCTCTAGCGTTCAGTCAGTTAAGTACGATACGTGATACACGCTTCGGCGATCATGTCACTTTGGAGATGATGACTGACTGGGCAGAATATTATCCCGCAGTAGGTTGTGTATTGCTTTCTGCGGTAGACTGGTTGCTAGCAATGGCTAAAGAACCCAATCTGTCCTGTTTTTTAACCCATAACTGGAGGGAAGAGACGGATTAATACCTTTCCTAATGTTATTTGCGCGTAAGTGAATGTAAGGAATTCAACTGGAATTCGAACTCGGCTCCCCGTTTTCTCGTTCCGAGCCGATATTTCACTGCGCCACAACCGACAAAATCCTCCTAAGTGTGTGGACTGGACATATCAAGATTATTTTTGTATATTCCTTAAGCTGGGGTTTCCAGGATACTTTAAATATGTTTTTTGTTCTCTTTTTCATCTTTCAAGTGCACCTAATATAACTGGTACCATTCCTGTATTCAATTTCCAAATTTTTTCTATTTCATTTTTCAGTTCTTCATACATTGATAGTTTTTCAAGTTTCTTGGTTGCTATGTTGAATCCGTTTGACAAACCATGTCAACTAGTAGGTAACTTTTTTGGCGGGGGTGGGGGGTAATTGACAATAATGTCGGGCCTAATTACTTCAATTTTCCTTTCTGTGTTCACGGTGTAATCTTATAGAATGGTGACATCATCTATTTCTGTAACCGGTAGTGGGTGATGTTCATACCAGTATTTGTTTATATATTTTCCAAAGTATTTGCACTTTGACTAGCGTAAACATTGCCCAACTCTATCAGTGACGATTTTTATATTCATTTAAAACAAGTACAGAATATTCTGAGATTAAATGGTTTAATATTTATTGGTATTTGTCAGAGAACCTGCATTTTGGGTTCACCATATTATGTATAATATTTGCCTGAAAATTCTTAGGGAAAAGGATCTGGAATTTCACTGGAAGAATAAAGCCTTCAGTTTCAGACTTTAGTCTAGATGCATGTAACTATCGATGAATATTAACTATATCAACATTGTGTTTATTAACACGTTCTGGATATTAGCTATGCAGACTTTTGTCTTGTGTGCGTTGTTCCATCTCTTCAAGAGCTTTATCCTTGGCTTTCTTTTTCATATATTTTGCTACAATAGTTGATTCTTGGCTTGTTTTATTTTCTAATTTATTTTTCTAATTTATTTTCTAATAAATGTAAATCTTGTTTGTATTTACTGCCTTCTTTCATTTCTGAATATTTTCTATCTAATTACATGTTGTTTGACTAATTATATCATCCAGTCTTTTATTTTTTTTTCATATATGTCAGTAAGCCAATAGTTGTTGTCTTGCATGACAATTCTAGCTGAATAAGATTCTTCCCCTTTTTTACGGCGTTTGCATAGACGGTCTACATCAGCATTTTGATATATGCATACATTTAAAAAGAAGCTTTCCTGATTTAGAATCCATTCGTCTGATATCATTTAGAGTCCAGTTCAAGATGTTGAAACTATACTGGACCACTGAGATGGCAAGGTTATTAATGGCCATAATTCTGTTCTGAGAAGTCACTTCAGTTTTTAATATCAGTTGTAGCCTTCTATAGTAATCTTTACGCACTATTTCATTCATTTTTATGGTGAATTCTTTCACTTTCATTTACACCTAGGTACTTATAAGCTTCTTCTTTCTCAAAATCTTATCTTGTTATAGTAGGGTCTAAGCTAATTGAGGATATTTGTTGTTGCGATCCTCGTAAAATTGTAGCTTTGGTACCTCTATTAAAATTGAATATCATTCAAATGTCTTCACTGGAGCCATTTACAATTTGCAGAACACTTTCCAGCTTATTGTCATTCTTGACATACAAATTTAAATCATCCATGTAAAATAGCTTATTTATTATGAGCTATTTTATAACCACATTCTGTCTTGTTAAGTCGACTGGTTAATGCTATTAATGATATGCAAAATAGTAAGGGAGACACCTTGAAATATACCTCTGTTGATGTTTATTTCACCAAACTTATTGGTTCCATTCATATGATTGAGGTAAAGTGTATATTAAACCAATCAGATGGCAGGGTTTTTAATGGCCATAATTTTGCTATGAGATTTGAGTGCAGTTTTTAATATCAGTTGTATCTTTCCATCGTAGTTGTTGTGGATCCCGGGAATGGGAACCACACAAAAAAAATGAACATATACGTAAAAATTCACACTTGAAAGCACGTTAGTAATCCTGGAATACGATTAGTAAGAAATATATATATACAAGTCTCTGAAGTGAAGTCGTAGTAGAATTAATATGTCCAAGTCGGAAGCTGAGAGGTGCTGTGTAGTAATTTTCGGTCTGAGTAAAGCTCAGAGCTACTACGAACTATTGACGCTGAATTCTCCGTGAAACTTCTGTATCTGACGGTATCAGTCGGACTCTTACGTGTCTCACTATGGAAGGAATATATGTATACTCAAGTCGAATCCATTATCTTGTAAAAAAGGGGAGGACCCACAAAGGTACTATTTAAGCACAATATCTTTCATCTTCTCATGGTGAATTATTTTCACTTGCATTCACACCAAGATACTTTTAAGCTTCTTGTTCTAAATATTTTCTGACAGCAAGCTAATAAATGATGTAAACTCTGGCTTTAGTACATTTATTCAAATTGAATTTCATTCCAATGTCTTCGCTAAACCATTTTGCAATTTGCAGAAGACCTTCCAGATCATTGTCATTCTTAGCATACAACTTTAAATCATCCATGTAAAATAGATGGCTTATTTTCTTTTGGGCTATTTTATAACCACATTCTGTCTTGTTAAGTTGACTGCTTAGTGCTATTAATGATATCCAGAAGGATGAGAGAGAGACAAAGTGTCACATTGAAATATATCTCATTTCATGTTTATTTCTTATTTCTTCTTCTTCTTCTTCTTCTTCTTCTTCTTATTATTATTATTATTATTATATTTCGTTTCCTGTTATGCTCTCACTACCCACCAAATCCGCGGGAAGACGTAAGGCAGCTAGTGGAGTGTTGTTGTGGCTACATTTCATGATTTATTTTTCTGTTTCCCATAACATCACTAGCGTTACATGCACGAAGTTATTTTAAGTGAGTGTGCTGTACTTATCAAAATAATTCTTATATTTCTCTTATACGCCTAGGTATTTATAAGTTTCTTCTGGCTCTAAATCTTTTATTGTTACAGCAGCGTCTAAGCCAATTGAGGATGTTTGTTGTAGCGATCCATGTAAACTGTAGCTTTAGTACATTTATTCAAATTGAATTTCATTCCAATGTCTCCTCTAAACTATTTTACACTTTACAGAAGACCTTCCAGCTCATTGCCATTCCTAGCATACAATTTTAAGTGATTAATGTAAAATAGGTGTCTTATTTTCTTTTGAGATAATTTATAAGCACATTGTCTTTTGTTACGTTGGATGGTTAACGATGTTAGTGATATGCAAAATAGCAGAATAAAAGAAACACCTTCAAATATTCATCTGTTGATGTTTATTTTAACTGACTTATAGGTTTATTTATATAATTGTGGTCAAGTGTTGTTTTCCATATCGATGTTCATTGTTTAGTGAAATTAATTACAACAGGTTATACCTTTTATATATTTAAAGAGTTTAAAATCCAGGAATGTGGTACACAATCGAATGCCTGACAGTAATCTATCCAGGTAGTACTAAGATTTTTCTTTGCATTGAAGCAGATTTCCAAGATCATCCTGTTAATAGGTAATTAGCTTTTACATTCGTAACAGCTATGTTTGCACATTTGATTAAGAAGTAATATGTCATTTCTTTGCAAAAAGAAATATGTCTGTTTTCTTGAAGTAGATGTCAGTTGTTTGTAAATTTTGAGAAGACAATTAATAGGTCTGTAGTTTAGTTTTAAATTCAATTTTAGAGATTTTCGTATTATTTTTCTTGTAGGGTCCCAACCAGAAACCTAAGATCAGGATTGTCAAATGACATTTTCTACTTAGTATTTAAAGAAATTACGAAAAACAAAAAAATAAAAGAATCTAAGGTCATAATATTTTATATTGATTTCAACTTCAACATTTTTGCTATTCGGATGCTTATAATTTTATAGCTTTTGAAATTCCTTTTTAGAATCATTGGAATCCTGTGGGGAACTTGTAAAATCTGTTTTAAATAATTTCACCCAAGTTTACAGGTTACAGTTACAGTTACAGTAAAGACTATGCATATTCATTGGAGAACAAGTCAAAAATTAATAAGATTCAAGAAGTTAGAAATTAAGGTTATATTTTAACTTTTGGAGATTGTAGCTATCAAGGAAACAAATAAATGGAAAGGAGTTCTACAGACAAGAAATGTGAGAAATGAAAGTGTTGAAGTAGAAAGACGGTTACATTAAATTATTTCAACGATAAAAGTTATATTTTAACTTTTGGAGATTGTAGCTATCAAGGAAACAAATAAATGGAAAGGAGTTCTACAGACAAGAAATGTGAGAAATGAAAGTGTTGGAGTAGAAAGACGGTTACATTAAATTATTTCAACGATAAAAGTTATATTTTAACTTTTGGAGATTGTAGCTATCAAGGAAACAAATAAATGGAAAGGAGTTCTACAGACAAGAAATGTGAGAAATGAAAGTGTTGGAGTAGAAAAGACGGTTGCATTTCATTATTTCAACGATAAAAGTTATATTTTAACTTTTGGAGATTGTAGCTATCAAGGAAACAAATAAATGGAAAGGAGTTCTACAGACAAGAAATGTGAGAAATGAAAGTGTTGGAGTAGAAAAGACGGTTACATTAAATTATTTCAACGGTAAAAGTTATATTTTAACTTTTGGAGATTGTAGCTATCAAGGAAACAAATAAATGGAAAGGAGTTCTACAGACAAGAAATGTGAGAAATGAAAGTGTTGGAGTAGAAAAGACGGTTACATTAAATTATTTCAACGGTAAAAGTTATATTTTAACTTTTGGAGATTGTAGCTATCAAGGAAACAAATAAATGGAAAGGAGTTCTACAGACAAGAAATGTGAGAAATGAAAGTGTTGGAGTAGAAAAGACGGTTGCATTTCATTATTTCAACGATAAAAGTTATATTTTAACTTTTGGAGATTGTAGCTATCAAGGAAACAAATAAATGGAAAGGAGTTCTACAGACAAGAAATGTGAGAAATGAAAGTGTTGGAGTAGAAAAGACGGTTGCATTTCATTATTTCAACGATAAAAGTTATATTTTAACTTTTGGAGATTGTAGCTATCAAGGAAACAAATAAATGGAAAGGAGTTCTACAGACAAGAAATGTGAGAAATGAAAGTGTTGGAGTAGAAAAGACGGTTGCATTTCATTATTTCAACGATAAAAGTTATATTTTAACTTTTGGAGATTGTAGCTATCAAGGAAACAAATAAATGGAAAGGAGTTCTACAGACAAGAAATGTGAGAAATGAAAGTGTTGGAGTAGAAAAGACGGTTACATTAAATTATTTCAACGGTAAAAGAGAAGGACCTGTATGGCAAATTATTAATATGCATAAATTCAAGTGAAAATGTGACCAAGGAAAAAATGCTCATCAGAGCAGTTACTATGAAAATGTTTTTAGGCAGAGGGAAGCCACACAACGTCAGTGAAAAAATGGATGAAATCAAGATGCAAAGTCGGGACCGATTACATTACATATGTTTCTTTGAATTTTTTCAAGAAATTTGAGATGAAAAGCAGAAGTGATCGTCGAGATATCCCAACAGTATTCAATGCTCGGAAGAATGATAGATTTGTAAATATGCAAGATGACTTCCGCCGTGAAAAAATTTTCTGGTCCGATATACAGACACAAACTTCCTAGCAGTAGATGCAGATATAGATATATTCTATTTGAAGTCGAAAGAATATATCATAAACCACGGCTGCCCGTCCGACACGCGTGCGATCACGCCAGCGGTTGGTCGTCTGCTAGGCGTCTGATCACGCCAGCTTGTAGTACGCTATCTCATCGACACAGCCTAAAACGAATGACGAAATTTCAAATTTAGACTATGGAGGTGCGGCTTTTGAAGAAGACTTGCATCAGCCATGTTGATGGTTGGCAGGAAAGTTTCATTAGGATTGTGTAATCAGAGCAATTTGGTTTTGGAAGCATTAAAATTTACAAGCTAATTATTGCTCCAATTAACAATTGACTTGAGATTTGTGTCAGAGTGGTTTCCTATTTTATTTTTTCAGCCTTGGCAGATTTCTATTGAGACGGAAATAAATTGTGAAAATTACAAATTAGTTTACAGATTCCCTTCATTAAATCAGTTATAAATATTGCTCTATTTGAATCAATTTTACTGTCTGTGAGGACTGGATATTTTTAAAATCATCACTTCATCACCACTTGGGGCATCAATTGTGTACAGTCTGTACCTTTTATTCGTGACTTAATAGGACAAACTAATGAATATATTGTCCTTATTATTATTAACTAACAAAATTATTGGCGTAAATCGTTCAATATTTTAAACTTAGGCGATTGCAATGTAAGAAAATGAGAATAAAAAATACCATATATGTATCTTAAAATTAACTTTTAAATTAAATTCAATATATTATATATGAAAAATAGAAGCCTGTGTAAAATGTCGTTGACTTGAGAAAAACTATTGTACAATCAATAAAACCAAGTGAATTAACGCAAACAGCATCAAAGGAATGCAACTAGAACATAAGTAACATGATGGGGTTGAGTTTATCTTGAAATTTAAAAACTTATTAAGTGGAAGGTATAAAAAAAGTTATGGATAAACATCATGGAAAACTTTGTTCATTTTGCTCATTTCTACAGGGTGGGACGTTTTCAGTGTCCATTTCCAAACGAATGGGCGATCTGTATCGCACTTTGAACGCATTTGTTGTTCATTGTTTCAGTTTTTTTTAATGATTTCACCCCGAGCAGAGCATTCCACTGCCACTATTGCGCAAGGGGTTACATATGGGAAAGTGATGAGAAAGAGTGGTTACATATAGGAAATGTCAGAAGGAGGGTGATAGACAGTTGAGGATACCGAGGATGAGGGTTGAGTAGATTGGAAGAGTGTTTGTGGGAATGGATCGAGTTAGTGAGATAGGAGTTGTCTATTGACCTTACATTTAATTCCTGGGGATTGTAGCTATCGGGGAAGCAAGTATATGGAAGGGAATTCCACAGGCGGGAAGTGCGAGAAAAGAAGCTATTAGAGTAGATATTGCGATTACATCTTATCTGTTTTAATGTAAAAGAGTGAGACAAAGTTGCTAATCTAGTATCTCGTGGAAATTCATACCTACGGGGCAACAGTTATCTAAGTTCATCGGAGCTGAAGCCTTGAAAGTATTTATAGAAGAGGCAGAGGGAAGCCACATCATGCCGGTGAGAGAGTGACTACAGCCGGGTTGCCAAGTCGCTATCGACCACACTACAGATTCTCTGTTATATTTTGTCAAGAACCCCGAGGAGAATAGCAGGGGTTTACTACCAGATGTGGTAGCGTTATTCAATACACGGGCGGATGGTAGATCTATATATGTGCAGGATGGATTTCCTTTTCTTTGATAGGCATTGCAAACTGTATTTTTTATTTTATTTATTACAGAAAGTGTTTGTTTCCTTCCTTGTTTTTACTTATTTCTTTTATTTCAATGAGTTGAATAATGACTTGATAGCCAAGATACAGTCACATTCACACCGGCGCAATGTGACTTCCCTTTGTCTCTTCTACAAATAATTTCACAGGTTCTGCTCCGAGAAACTTAGCTCACTGGTTATCCCCTATAGATGAATTTACTCGAGCCACAAGATTAGGAACTAGGTCCTACCATTTTACTGTGAAACCAATAAATTGTAAACTCAAATTCTACTCTAACAGCTTCTTTACTCGCACTTCCCTATCGTGGAATTCCCTTCCGTTTACTTGCTTCCCCGACAGCTACAATCTCCAAGAATTTACATATAAAGTCAATAGCCATTTCTGCATCCTCTCTCGCATGCTCCTTTCTCGGTTCACTGAATTCTCATTACTCACTTCCTGCCACCCTCTATAAACTGTCACACTTTCTCATGACTTTCTTCCTGTGCAATCCCCTGCACAACAGTGGCAGTAAAATGCCTTACATGAGACGATATGATTACAAAAAAAAGTTTAGTATTAGAATGGTCTCTCTCTCTCTCTCTCTCTCTCTCTCTCTCTCTCTCTCTCAAAAAAAAATAAATTGGTGTTTGTTTTGGGGTCGGTTGTGAGTATCTTCAGTAGTATCCCGCGTAATTTCAAAACTTGACCCCCATAAGGCGAGCGGTGACGATGAAATCCCGGTGATAGTTCTTAAGAGGTGTACTCCTGAACTCTCCCCTGTCCACTCTAAACTGTTTAACTACTGCCTTTCTGCTTGCTGTTTTCCTGCATGATGGAAGTTCTCTTCAGTCGTTCCTGTATTTAAGAACTGGGGTGAACCCTCGGACCCATCCAACTATCGCCTTCAGTATTCTACAGATATTCGGGAAAGTGTTCGAGGCCATAATCAATGCTGAAATAGTTCAACATTACTGCCCACAAACTCTTCTCTGACAGGCAATGTGGCTTCCGCTTTGCCAGGTCCACGGCCGACTTGCTAACAACTGTAACGGAGTATATGCTCCAGACTCTTGATGAGTCTGACGAGGATCGCGCAGTTGTTCTGGACATCTCGAAGGTTTTTGACAGGGTTTGGCACTCTGGCCTTCTATGCAAGCTACGGGGTTACGGTATTACCGGTCGCATGCTTGACCTAATCCAATCTTATTTAAATAATCGCAAAATGAAGGTCATTTTGAATGGGCATGTCTCTTCATCCTACAGCACGAATGCTAGTGTCCCACAGGGCTCTATCCTGGGCCCGACGCTCTTCCTTATTTTCATCAACGACCTCCCAGATGAGATCAAGGGCAATTGTAGGCATCTACGCAGATGACACCACAATATACTCCCGCATCAGTAAGAAACCTGTCGCGGCGGATAGACATAATCTCCCTACTGACCTTGAACATGATTTACACTCTGTGGTGAATTGGGACAAGAAATGGCTTGTCAACTTCAAGCTGTTGTCTGTCAACCATTACAGGCAACCTCTCCTGACTCCCATAAGCATGGATCAAGCGATTCTCCCTGAGAGTAATACACTACGCCTCCTCGGCCTTACCCTCTCTTCAGACCTCAAATGGAACCACTATATCGAGTCCATAGCTAAATCCACTGCTAAGAAGATTGGGTCATTATGTCGATCCAGGATGATTTTTTCCGCCTGGATCCATCCTGCATATATACAAGTCAACCATCCGTCCCTGCATGGAGTACTGCTGCCATTTATGGTCAGGCGCCCCTGCCGTTCACCTCAGTGTTCTCGACAAAGGAGAATCTGTAATGTGATAGGTACTGACGTGGTGGCTCGACAGCAGCCACTTGCCCACCGACGAAATGTGGCCTCCCTTTGTCTGTTCTATAAATACTTTCATGGCTTCTGCTCGGACGAACTTAAGTCACTGGTGCCTCCACAACAGGTGCACAACTCGTGCAACAAGACTGGCAACCGGGTCCCACCCATTCACAGTTAGGTTAGCCAAATGCAGACGACGATTCTACTCCTGCAGCTTCTCTCGCACTTCCCGCTGTGGAACTGATTTCCATATTCTTGCTTTCCTGATGGCTACAACCTCCAAGAATTTCAATGCAATGTCAATACTCATCTATTAACCACTGGATTCTTGCTCTCTCCCCACCCCGTATATGCTTCCATTTCCCTCCAGCTATGTAACTGTCATCACACCTGCATTCTCATCTTTCTATTGCTCTTTTCTAACTGGTCTGTACTCCTCACTCTCTTCTAATTAATCTATTTACAGTTATGTAGCCCCCGCACATCAGTGGCATTTCCGCTTTGCTCGGGTTGAACTGATTAAAAATAAAAAAGAAATTAGCGCCTAATTGTGAGCTGTAATTAGTCCGGTGTGTATATGTGAGTTAGGTAAATCTAAGAAAATTCGCGGGGCAGTTGAGCTCTATCTGATTGATAACACGTGTGTGGCTGTTTAAATACGCAAGCCAAGTTGCGCGAGAAAAATGCACGTGAACCGCCGTGTGATCAGCCAAAAAGGCGTAGGAGTGAAATATACATGACATATATATATATATATGTGGATGTAAATGTGTCAAGATGTGTGCATGAGCACGACATTGAGTTTTTAAGGATCGTACTTTCGCATTATTATGTGAATTTCGGAAAGAAATAAACGTCGTAACTTTGACAAATTTTTTTTTTATTTAATCATATCACCCCGAGCAAGGCGGCAACGCTACTGATGTGCAGGGGGCTACGTAAGAGTGAAAAGATTTGGAAAAGAGAAAACCGGAAACGACATCCTAAACAGGGAACAAGGGATGAGCCTCTACACCTGTACAATAGAAGTGTGTGGAGTGTGAAACGGGCGATAGTTTTGTCTATCTACTCCAATCAAAAAAAAATATAAACAGAAAAAGAAAAAAAGAAAAGTGAAATGATTGGAAAAGAGAAAGCCGGAAACCACATCCTAAACAGGGAACAAGGGATGAGCCTCGACACCGGTACAATAGACGTGGGTGGAGGGTAAACCGAGCGATATTTTAGTCTATCTACTCCAATTGAAAAAAAAAAAAAAAAAAAGAAAAAGAAAAAAAAGTAAAGTGAAAAGATTGAAGGTATATTTGGATCTTGATTCAAAGTTTTTTGGGTTTTTTTCGATTTTATCAGGTAGATTTCAATCTAAATGATCAACCAGGCTCTGGGCAAACGCACGACGACAATGAAGACCGTCTTCTTGCTACCATGGAGTATAAACCGAAGATTTCGAGAGAAGTGATTACTAAGAGTTTGAAAATCGATATCTCAATTGCCTTTCGCCATTTGAAGAGAGTTGAGTTCAAGAAAAATGTCCTATTTTGGCAAATTGGATAATTCTCCACTACGACACTACAAGACCGCCTGCTGAAAAACAGACCTTTCATAAAGTTAATTAGTTGAAATGGGAAACACTCAGGCACTCACCGTATTCCTCTGAGTTGGCTCCTTCGGAATTTCATTTGTTCCACTCTCTACAGAACAGTTTAAATGACAAACAATGACACTCTTTATTCAGTCGACATCTACGTTACAATACTCGTCTAATACCAAGAACAAAAAAAAGTTTTCAATGGTTGATTTAATTGTACGTTTGTAGAATATGTTGCCTTATTTACAAAATTATCGTTAATATATTGAGATATCAGTCAGTTAAGTGCCATACGTGATACATGAGTTGGGCGATCATGTCTCTAAGAAGACATGACTCACTGAGCAGAAGATTATCCCGCAGTAGTTTGCCTTTGTTTTCTGCAGTAGACTGGTTGCCAGCCAAGGTTATAGAACCCAATCTATCCTGTTATTTGACTCATAACTAGAGGGGGAAGATATATATATTATTAAGTAGTAATTAGTGGGGGATCTGTTTATTACTACATAGCAATAGAAAACTGATCCCCTAATTATGCCTAGTAAAAGTCTTAATCATGATTCCAAATAATATATTCAGTCAGTCAGTTAAGTGCCATACGTGATACACTAATTGGACGATCATGTCTCGAAAGAGACATAACTGTCTCGACAGAAGATTATCCCGCAGTAGGTTGCTATTGCTTACCTCGGTAGACTGGTTGCTATAGGACCCAATCTGTCCTAATATTTAACCCATTAACCGGATTAATACCTTTCTCAAGGGATTTGTGCGTAAGTGAATGCAAGGAATTTAACTGTAATTTGAACTCGGCTCCCCGATTTGTCGTTCCGAGTCAATATCCACTGCACCACATATTAATAAAAGAAACAACTAATAAAAATGAAACGAAATATGGATACAGAAGGAGTTTAACAAGGGTGTATATCTCGAGAAATTTGAAGGCAGATATTGATAATTTAATATTTAATTTAGTCGTAATTGTATTACAATCGTTTATTTTCAAATATAATTGAAGATCTTTATAATTTTTTCTATCCTACTACATATATATGATCTTAAAATAAAAAAAATATTTTGTCTGACGAATACTTTATGAAAGACAACCGATTGAGTTCTTTTTCTACGACATAAAAACTTTTCGTAGTTTACTTAAAGACAGAATATTTTTTGGAGAAAATAAGGGTTTAATTATACATATGTTGCTAATTAATCCATAGCTGTAGTTAGAAGTGGTAGTATCATAGATTTTGCAAGGATATTGGCACGTCAGTGAGTAAACGTAACGCAACTGTAATTGGAACTGGGCTGGCCGATTAAAATGTTCAGCTCTATTAGCCAACACACCACTCGCCTATCCAAATTGCTTCACTGCTGAGATGGTAGAGTAACAGTGGTTTTAGTGGTATGTCGTCGGTCGTAAGCCATTTAAAAGACGACACGAGTCGTATGGAATATTTTCCTTTAATTTTCTTGGTCAATTGCCCACCATTTATATATATATATATATATATATATATATAAATAATTTTCTTCTCCAGAGAGCTCAATCATAATGAGAGCATAATATATATATATATATATATATAAATATATATATATATATATTATGCTCTCATTACGATTGAGCTCTCTGGAGAAGAAATTTTTAAAAACAGTTTCCACTTCGGCTATATGCGTGAGTCTTCAGAAATGAATTGAGTTCTCTCGGTGACTGGCGTGTGTATACACTGCTTCTATACAAGACGTTAAAATTTCCCTTCTCTTATTCCATGCGCCTATGGCTTAGGGAGTAGCGACTCTGACTGACACCAAATCGGTGGTGTTTTGATCCCGACTAGAAGCAAGTGGATGTGTGTAGCCACAATGATGAGCTGTCATACAGCAAAACTGGCTTGTTATATATATATATATATATATATATATATATATATATATATATATATATATATATATATAGTGTATCAAGGCAACAGCCAATTTTCTAAACATATACTGTTTAATATAAGAGACAATGAATTTCTATTATGTTCAATCATGAGCCGATCTAAACATCGTATTTTTGCTTGAATTTCAGGTGAAAATAAAGACAAATATTCTCCAACATTTGCATAAGTTTTTATTAAGTTGCTTCTAAGCTTTCGGCTCACATGAGCCATCTTTAATTTAAAACAATTAACCTCCAAATCTCTAATAACCCTACAAGCACTCAACTAAATCCTCTACAGAAAACCAATGTAGCGTATCAATTTACATGCCCGTTCAGAGATTGTGTCTTTTGTACTAATAATAAACCCAATACACATATTGGTTTTACTATAACTACGCTCTCCCGTAGACTTACCTGTCACCCCTCTGAACAGAGTACAATTAAACAACATTTCTTAGAAATACATAAACATATAGGTAATATCAGACAATAATATTGTCAACAATACAATAATCCTAATTCATACAAACAGTAAAAAGAACCTTCAGATATTGGAGGCCATCTACATTAAATCCAAACAACCCACACTTAATAAAATCACGTTTAAATCTGGTCCTAACACATTACATTGCATTTAATATATATGGCTGTGTTATCATTTCGAGCAATAACGCTGTGTGACGTCATAGAACCGCATTACAAATTTGCGAACTGCGTTTACTATTTTTGGTAACTGTTATCGTTGCTTAGCAAAGTTTTATTTCAACAGAAGATAACCTCATCGCTGATGGTGGATGTTTTATGTTAACGTCCATGTAACCTCTCTGAAGATGGCTCATGTGAGCCGAAAGCTTAGAACCCACTTAAGAAATTATCCAAATTTTGGCGAATTTTTGGGTTTATTTTCACGTGAAATTTAAGCCAAACTACGATGTTTAGAACAGCTCATGATTACACATAATAGACATTCATTGTCTCTTATATTTAACAGCAGATATTTAGAAATATATATATATATATATATATATATATACAGACAAATGGTCGGTAATAATATATATCCGAGTATAAAGTAATTTTAGCTGAAATTAAATTCCGTATCCAAAAGAAATTTTCTTCAGGACGTAGGCGGCCATGGCCCTCCACGTTTCACTATCCCTATTCTTGGCTCTTAGCAAACTTTCTGTCTACCCAAAACCCTCTCTGTCATCTATTTGCTCAGGTCCTTCAAATATTTTATCTGCTGCTTTCCTCTGTCTCTCTTTCTCTTTATCTGACATGTGAGTACCAGATTCTCCAAGCCTTATTTCCTTGTTACATATCCTAGAAATTTTAGCTGTCTTCTCCTGATGGTCAGTTCTAATTTCCAATTCGTGTCCATTCTTTCTAAAACCTCGTCACTGCTCACATGCTCGATATATGATATCATCCTTCTGTAGAACCACGTTTCAGTTGCGTCTTCTTGTAGTTTATTTGTAGTCCTTTCTTTCAACTTTTTTATCTACCTTTTTTAAGAGATCGTGTAACTTTTTTTTCGTGTCGGCTATCAACACTGTGTCATCTGCGTATCTTTTGCTGTTCAGATTGTGACCGCCGATGAAGAATCCTGGCATAACTTCTAGGGTCCTCAGAATAATCTCGCTGTACAAGTTGAATAGATCCGATGAAAAGACACATTCATGTCTTACGCCACTTTCTATCCTTGTATATCTACTGAATTCGTTTTCACTCCACATGCAGGCGGTTTGCTGCCAGTTGTGGTTCTTGAGTACTCTGATGTCTTTGCCAAATGCGTCGCGGTTGCTAAGTATTTCTATCAGTTTTTTGTGGCCTACTTTGTCGAATGCCCTGGCATAGTCTACAAAACACAGGTAAACCTCCTTTATCATTCGTATCGCCCTTTCTGATAGCATCCTAAGCATAAATATTGCATTTCTTGTTCCAGTGTCATTGACGAAACCATGTCTTATCACTGTCCTGAGTCTACTTAGCCCT
This sequence comes from Ascarosepion bandense, assembly GCA_037127315.1. Lineage (NCBI taxonomy): Eukaryota > Metazoa > Mollusca > Cephalopoda > Sepiida > Sepiidae > Ascarosepion > Ascarosepion bandense. The sequence goes on from JBBBDQ010002110.1 coordinate 602,857, forward strand.
CTATTTATCAGTATTTTGATGAGGACACTATCAAACTGATTTTTGATGAGGACACTATCAAACTGATTTTTGATGAGGACACTATCAAACTGATTTTTGATGAGGACACTATCAAACTGATTTTTGATGAGGACACTATCAAACTGATTTTTGATGAGGACACTATCAAACTGATTTTTGATGAGGACACTATCAAACTGATTGTTCGATGGACATCTCTTTCTATTTCTTACGAAGTGTTATGAAAATTGATTTGCTTAGGCCGTCTATTATTACACCACTGTTGTAGATTTAATTTCCATAATTTTCTCTATGCCGAAATCATCTGAGGCGGTCATCATCTCTATTACAATGCTGTCTGGTCCAGCTGCCTTGTTCCTGTTTATTTTAACCATTGCAGCTTTCACTTCGGATTTTAGTATTTCCGTTTCGTTAGCATCTTTGTTTATTATCAATTGCTCTCTCTTGTCATGAAAGAGATTCTTCCCATCGCTGGAATATCTACTCTTACTCTAATATGATCTTTCCATACTTGGATTTTATACATCCTGTTGTGTATTGAGTTTGAATTTTGTTTAATGGCATGTCAACCTCTGTGGATTATATAATGCCAAAAAGGTAGAGTTTTAAGGAATTTTAATTATCCGTTATAGTGAGAAAGGTTATTGACAGATATATCCAGCCGTAAATTATATCCAACATGCAACAAAAAATGAGGCAACCCGTCTGAAAAGTAATTGAACAATGAGTGTGATTGTTAAATGCATCCGGGCGTAGATGAGGTCAACAAATCGACAACTCGAAAAAGCAAACGTTAGTGGGAGTTTTAAGATTATATGACGTCTAGAATTATTGGCTGAAGACAGAGAATTCCCGCTGGCTTCCAACTCCCGACGGCCTCATTATGTGCGCAACTCTCACCAGCTGCCCTCCTTCTCCACACAAGCTTTACGGAGAACAAGAGAAATATTAAATTATATTTTTATATATAATTGTTCCTTGTTGTTTGTCCAGATCCATCAGACGTATAAATCATTTAAAAAACTTTATGGTTCATATCATCGTCATCATCATCATTTATCCATCACACCCAGAGGATACATAGGGTAGCAAATTTTGGTTGCTGTTTCTGTAGCAAACTGCTTTTTACGGGGCAGGATTGTTAGCCCTGCACCCTACCCCCAAACCTGGAGGAACGGTGGACCATTCTTGGTCTTTAGTTTACAGCACCTGATATTACCAAATGGTCAACCATTTAAGTACTGACCAGGCTCGATGTTGCTTAACTTCTGTGACCGGACGGGAACCGGTGTCTTCAACACGATATAGCCGTAGACATTATGGTTGATATGGACAATGCCTTATTGTTCTAGAGAATTTCTGAGTGCGTTTTGGTAAAGAGAAATGTTGCCTCGAAATAAAAAGGAAACTAGGGAGAGACATAATGTTCAAGATCTGAAGAGATACGGTGCCTTCTAAAGTAGTGCACTTGAGGGCGATTTCTATCTAAAAAACTATTTCAAGAAAAATAATGTATAAATGCTAACTGGCAGTAAATACCTAATGTTTCCTGTATGGAAACGGTTATTTCTACCATTACGAATAACATTTGCCTTTACGTCGAATTATATTTGATATCAATGTCATTTACCGGTCGTTGTCTTCGATACTGTAATTTTCCAGTGTCTGAAAGCGTTTATTGAGGGTGGGCTAAAAACTGATCATCTCTGGTCGGGTTGGCGCGGTGAGGGGGGTATGATGTTGAAAGACCCGAAACCCCCTTGTGTTCCTCGCGATGACATCACTGACGACACCCTCTTGCGCCCCATTACGGTGCGTAGGTTTGAAATATCAATGTCATTTACCGGTCGTTGAAAGATCAAAGAAATCCGGCCAGTTTCATTCTTCGAGAAACCATGTTGAAGTAGAACAATCTATCTCATTGAACGAAATAATGCTAATCGCCTGAAGAATATCGCTGTGTACAACGGATGAAACATTATCCATATGAAATCAAAGAAGATGAAAAGTCTAAAAAATATAATTAATCTAAATTATTTCAATACGTCAACTCAGAAATATAAACAAATGATTATTATATATCTATAATCATTTTTTTATTACTTAGAGCTTCAATAATAGGTGGTCTTTTCATTGGAGATACGAAATATTTCAGATGCTTTGGCCGTATTCCGAAGGCGAATTGGCTTGGCGAAGGAAGCATTTCAGAAACTGAGTAAAGTATTAAGAAACAGGACAATTTAATTAGAAACAAAGAAAAGAGTACTGCGTTGTTGTGTGATGACAGTTCTTCGATATGGCAGTGAATGCTGGACAATATCATCGAAAATGAGGACAAAACTTGAAGCAGCCGAAATGTGGTTCTGCAGAAATTTACTGTGTATAAAGTGGGGGATCAATTCAATATTACAATCGATATATAAACTGATCCCACATTTTGTGGCCACTGCAGTTTCTATACATTTATATTCCTGAGATCCAAAAGCACAAGGATGTATTCCATGAGCTATGTAGAGTATTGAGAAACAAGAAATTTTTACTAGAACCAAAGAAAAGTGTACCGAATTGTTATGTGATGTCAGTTCTTCAATACGGCAGTGAATGCTGGACAATATCATTGAAGATGAAGAAACTTGAAGCAACTGAAATGTGGTTCTACTGATGGATGCTACGAATATCATGGATCGAGCATGTGAGCAGTGATGAGGTTTTGGAAAGAATGGAAACGAAAAGGAAATTAATATTGAGCATCAGGAAAAGACAGCTAAACTTTCTGGGACATGCAATGAGGGAGGAGGGTTTGGAGAACCCGATACTAACAGGCCAGATAAAGGCCAGGGAAAAACAGCGGATAACATATTTGAAGGAGCTGATCAGGTGAAAGACGGAACGCGGATTGCGTGGTGTAACAGAGAAAAGCGTGCTATGAGCTACCAGGGATAGAGTGAGGTTGAAATCCATGATTGTCTACGTCCTGAAAGGACAGGGCACATAGAAGACGAAGATTCAGTGCTCAAATTTTGTCGATTTTCGAACCTATTTTTTCTTTGTTTTGATTTTTATAAATGCTTCACCAAAGGCAAGACGTGTACAACGTATTGCAAACAAGTATTATGCTAGTGATAGTAGGTGCACTTGGAATGATAAACATTGGAACAAAACAACACATTGAAAGAATCCCCGAAAACCTCAGCTTAAGACATATACAAAAAAAGTCTTGTTATGTACAGCCCACACGCAAAGAAGAACTTTGTTTGTATAACTCTAGGGATGTTAGGGTAGATAGAAAAAGCATGAAATGGAGCCATAAAAATACACCACAACATGCCTTACGTCTTCTCATAGAATTGGTAGATCGTGCAACCATACCAGAAATGAATTATGATGAAAAATGACAACATAATTGATAGATCCCAAAAAGAAATACAGTATAAAAAGATCAGTTGAAGAATGGAACTCCACACCAGGAATAACAAAATACAGATTTATTGTACTAAGGTACAATTAACAATACTATACATATAAGCAAGCCACGGGTTGGAGCGGAATCGACTATCGAATAGTGAATGCCTTTGCCTAAGACCTTTTGTATTTACTAACCTTCCCACGCAAGGCCAGATGTGACACATGGTCATTTTATAGTGGGTATTCCCGGCCATATAGCCGGGCCAAAAAATGTCTGTCTATTTTGCCCCAGTCGTGGATCTACCCTTCGGCGGAACCACGACTGGGTTTGTGCTCTCTGCTCGGAAGCAGAGAGCTGACAGTGTCATAGAGGAGTCAGGCGAATGCCTAAGACCTTTTGTATTTACTAGCCTTCCCACGCAAGGCCAGATGTGACACATGGTCATTTTATAGTGGGTATTCCCGGCCATATAGCCGGGCCAAAAAATATCTGTCTATTTTTCCCCAGTCGTGTATCCACCCCTCGGCGGAACCACGACTGGGCCTGCGCTCTCCGCTCGGAAGCAGAGAGCGCCCTCTACCCGAATGCAGAGTGCTGACAGTGTCATAGAAAAGTCAGGCGAATGCCTAAGACCTTCTGTATTTACTAGCCTTCCCACGCAAGGCCGGATGTGACACATGGTCATTTTAATGTGGGTATTCCCGGCCATATAGCCGGGCCAAAAATATGTGTCTATTTTTACCGAGTCGTGGTTCTACCCTTCGGCGGAACCACGACTGGGTTTGTGCTCTCTGATCGGAAGCAGAGAGCTGACAGTGTCATAGAAAAGTCAGGCGAATGCCTAAGACCTTCTGTATTTACTAGCCTTCCCACGCAAGGCCGGATGTGACACATGGTCATTTTAATGTGGGTATTCCCGGCCATATAGCCGGGCCAAAAATATGTCTGTCTATTTTTACCGAGTCGTGGTTCTACCCTTCGGCGGAACCACGACTGGGTTTGTGCTCTCTGCTCGGAAGCAGAGAGCTGACAGTGTCATAGAGGAGTCAGGCGAATGCCTAAGACCTTCTGTATTTACTAGCCTTCCCACGCAAGGCCGGATGTGACACATGGTCATTTTAATGTGGGTATTCCCGGCCATATAGCCGGGCCAAAAATATGTCTGTCTATTTTTACCGAGTCGTGGTTCTACCCTTCGGCGGAACCACGACTGGGTTTGTGCTCTCTGCTCGGAAGCAGAGGGCGCCCTCTACCTGAAGGCAGAGTGCTGACAGTGTCATAGAAAAGTCAGGCGAATGCCTAAGACCTTCTCGTCGTACCGCTCGTTACCGTCTTTTATAATGTAAAGTATTCTATTCTCGAGGGATGACAGGATGTTCCACTATAACAACAATAACAATAATAATAATAATTGCTCCGGCTTATTCACCTAGAAATTAATCGTTGATCGCAAAAATCATGTTTTGTTCTAAATCTTGTGGTTTCTTTTCCAATAACCTCTCTTCTTTGGTTCACCTATTTTTTCTTAAGCTTTGTCTTTTCCTGGTTTATCATTTTATTCTTCTTCAATTATGCTTGGCTAAGAGCCAGATGATTTATAAATGGGCTGAACCTACAGCACAGGGGGACATCTGGAAACAAGAACAGCACTAAAAGGAAATTATCGGTGGAAAATAGAATTGTACAGGAAGGGGTCATTACTGACCTAACGTGAGTTTTCAGAGACTGAGTTCAGTTTGAGTTTTGTTTAACGACATATAACACCTCTGTGGGTTATTTAATGCCTAAACGAAATATGATGAAAAATGACAACATAATTGATATATCCCAAAAAGGAATACAGTATAAAATGGTCAGTTAAAGAATGGAACTCCACACCAGGAATAAGAAATTTGATAGTAAGGGTAAGGTGGGGACTTAAAATGATTTGAGAGCCACACTTTTTTTTGCCAGTGATGAAATAAATTGAAAGCTATATATGTAGCATTTAGCAAGAATTGGAAGTTATCGCGTGTCATCATGAAAAGTTTAAAGGATGTTTTCTGTTATTTTTCAACTTAAAGTAGGGGACAAGAGACAAAGACGGGAAAGGTTTTGATACATCTCGAAAAAGGAATACAGTATAAAAGTCTCGAGGGATGACAGGTTGTTCCACTATAACAACAACAACAACAATAATAATAATAATAATAATAATATCGGTAGTGTGACCATAGCAGAAATCAAAATAATAATAATAATAATATAGGTAGTGTGACCATAGCAGAAACCGAAATATAATAATAATAATAATAATAATAATAATAATATTCGTCATTCTAATGACGAATGAAAAATAAACCCGAACAGACATGGTCTGGAATTACAGAAGATAATGTTAAATATGCACTAAACAAAACACACAATTGGAAATTCCCAGGCATAGATAAAATTCCTAACTTTTGGCTATATTATTTAAGCGCATCACATAAAAAAACTAGCCAAAGAACTTCAAGAAATGGTTGACGATCCCACTAAAATTCCTGCATGGTTGACAAAAGGAATTACATTTCTTCTACCCAAGAACGGTGACACAAAAAATCCGAAAAACTGCAGACCAATTACATGTCTTCCGACAACATATAAACTATTAACATCTATTTTAACAAAGCAGACATATTTATTCTTAGAAAGAAATGACATGTTACCGCTTGAACAAAAAGGGTGCAAACGTGGCTGTTATGGTTGTAAAGACCAATTGCTGATTAACAAAATGATCCTAGAAAACTGCTACAGTACAAAGAAAAATCTTAGTACAGCCTGGATAGACTATCGAAAGGCATTCGATAGTGTGCCACATGACTGGATTTTAAAGACTTTAAATATATACAAGATATCGCCCGTCATCATCAATTTCATCAAACAGTTCATGTCTATATGGAAAACAACCCTTTACCTCAATCATATAAATGGAACCTATAAGTCTGATGAAATAAACATCAAAAGAGGTATATTTCAAGGTGATACTTTATCTCCCTTACTATTCTGCATATCATTAATAGCACTAACCAGTCAACTTAATAAGACAGAATGTGGTTATAAAATAGGCCAAAAGAAAATAAGCCATCTATTTTACATGGATGACTTAAAGTTATATGCTAAGAATGATAATGTGCTGGAAGGTCTTCTGCAAACTGTAAAATGCTTCAGCGAAGACATTGGAATGAAATTTAATTTGAATAAATGTGCTAAAGCTACAGTTTTACGTGGATCAATACAAGAAATATCCTCAATTAGCCTAGACCCTGCTGTAACAATAAAAGAATTGAAACCAGAAGAAGCTTATAAATACCTAGGTGTAAATGAAAGCGAAAACATTCACCATAAACAAATGAAAGAAATAGTGCGAAAAGAGTACTATAGAAGGCTACGAATGATATTAAAAACTGAATTAAATTCACAGAATAGAGTTATGGCCATTAATAGCCTTGCAATCCCAGTGGTCCAATATAGCTTCAACATCTTAAACTGGACTCTAAACGACATCAGGCGAATGGATGCTAAAACAAGAAAGCTTCTTTCTAAGCATAAGATGCATCATCCAAAGGCTGATGTAGACCGTCTATACATACCCCGTAAAGAAGGTGGAAGGGGTCTTATTCAGCTGGAATTGTCATACAAGACAACAACTATTGGCTTACTAACATACATAGAAACAACAAAGGATTGGATGTTACAATTCGTAAGGCAACATGAAGAAAGAAAGAAGAAATATTCAATAATAAAAGAAGGCAGTAAATTCAAACAAGATTTACAGTTAGTAGATTCTGTAGAAAAGCAGAACGGAAGCCAAGAGCCGGCTATTGCGGCAAAGAATATGAAAATGAAAGCCAAAGATAAAGCTCTTGAACAGATGAAACAGCGCTGGCAAGACAAACCTCTGCATGGCCAATATCCAGTACGTGCCAATAAATCCAATGTTGACAAAGTTAATACTCATCGATGGTTACGTGCATCTGGATTAAAGTCTGAAACTGAAGGCTTTATTCTTGCAGCACAAGACCAAAGTCTTTTCAACAGAAACTTTCAGGCAAATATTATGCATAATATGGATCCAAAATGCAGGTTTTGTGATAAACACCAAGAAACAATAGACCACCTAATCTCAGGCTGTTCTGTGCTTGCCCCAAATGAATATAAAAATCGCCACGATACAGTTGGGCAATATTTTCATTGGGCAATATGCAAACATTATGGAAAAACTGTAAACAAACACTGGTATGAACATCATCCAGCACCGGTTACAGAAATAGAAGATGTAACCATTCTATGGGATTACACCATCTACACAGACAGAAAAATTGAAGCAAACAGGCCAGACATTATTGTTAAAAACCAGAAGGAGAAAACTTGTCTATTAATTGATATGGCTTGTCCAGCGGATTGTAACATAGCAATCAAGGAATTTGAAAAACTGTCAAAATATAAAGACCTGGAAATTAAAATAGAAAAAATGTGGAAATTGAAAACAAGAGTTGTGCCAGTGATAGTAGGTGCACTTGGAATGATAAAAAATGGAAGAAAACAACACATTGAAAGAATCCCTGGAAACCCCAGCTTGAGAGATATACAAAAAATTGTCTTATTAAGTACAGCCCACACAGTAAGGAAAACGTTATCTATGTAATGCTGGAGATGATAGGGAAGATAGAAAAACATGAAATGGAGCCATAACAACACGCCACTACCTGCCTTAGGTCTCCCCGCAGACTTGGTTGGTAGTGAGACCAAAGCAGAAATCGAAATATGATGAAAAATGCCATAATAATAATAATAAATGGTCTCGTGAGGAGTACAAAGTCGTTATGATTGCATTTCATGAAGCGTTACTCAAACCTCAAAAAAACGTGACTCGCCAAACATATGGCATTTGGCGTGAAAAAGTTGTTCAAGCAAATAGAAAGTATATTGACGAAAATAAATTAGCCAATGTACGTAGGTACATTATTCGTAATAACCGACTGACAGAGGCTGAAATCAATGAAATTAAAAGAATTGTAACAAGAAGAGACGAATCAACAAAATATGAAAAGGAACCGGAATCAGAAATAAAATGTAATAACATCAAACAAGCCACAGGTCATAATGTAGAAACCGTGAAACACGCAAATCACTGCGAAGATAATGCTGTAAGTTTAAAAGTGCTGGAAAGGTGTGATCTGAGTCAGTTAAAAGACAAAAATAAAACGAGTTCAGAACACATCGAAGATAATTATTTGACGGAAAATAAGAACAATATACAGGAAGCCAAGATAGAAATAAAAAACATCTAACTCAAATACAAAATATTACAATGGAGGAACGTGAACAGCTCCCAAAATTACAACCAACAAAACAAAACCTCCGAACTATTAAACTCTACAATGCAGCACTGAAATCAATACTGAATGAAGATCCTCATACAAATCTTAACGAAATAATATATGCATCAGCAACAGCAGCAACAAAAAAATTGAATATCAAAATAAAAACAAGGCAGTCTCGTAGACGTGAAGATCCACCTTGGAAAAGAAAAATAGAAAAAGAAATCGAACAACTTAGAAGTGAATTATCAATACTGGATGAACTGAGTAGAGGAATAAATGTAAGAACTAGGAAAAGCAAAAGAGCCGAAAGAAAATATAACATCAGGAATGAAAATGAAGTCTTATCAAATGAAGAAAAAATAAAGCAAAAAATCCAACTGAAGGCTCAAAGAATAAGACGCTATGAGAAAAAAGCAAGATTTTACAGACAAAACAAGATTTTTCAGACTGATACAAAGAGATTTTACAGGGAAATAGGTAAAAAAAGAATTGAAGTGACAGTACCCCCCAGAATGGAAGAAGTCACACAGTTCTGGGAACAGATATGGGCTTGCCCTAAAGAACTTAGCAAGGAAGTACATTGGATTACGCAAGAGATAGAACGAATGAAAAATAAACCCGAACAGACATGGTCTGGAATTACAGAAGATGATGTTAAATATGCACTAAAAAAAGCACACAATTGGAAATTCCCAGGTATAGATAAAATTCCTAACTTTTGGCTATATTATTTAAATGCAGCACATAAAAAACTAGCCAAAGAACTTTAAGAAATGGTTGACGATCCCACTAAAATTCCTGCATGGATGACCAAAGGAATTACATTTCTTCTACCCAAGAATGGTGACACAAACAACCCGAAAAACTACAGACCAATTACATGTCTTCCGACAACATATAAACTATTAACATCTATTTTAACAAAACAGACATATTTGTACTTAGAAAGAAATGATATGATACAGCTTGAACAAAAAGGGTGCAAACGTGGCTGTTATGGTTGTAAAGACCAATTGCTGATTAACAAAATGATCCTGGAAAACTGCTACAGTACAAAAAAAAATCTTAGTACAGCCTGGATAGACTATCGAAAGGCATTCGATAGTGTGCCACATGACTGGATTTTAAAGACTTTAAATATATACATGATATCGCCCGTCATCATCATTTTCATCAAACAGTGCATGTCTATATGGAAAACAACCCTTTACCTCAATCATATGAATGGAACCTATAAGTCTGATGAAATAAACATCAAAAGAGGTATATTTCAAGGTGATTCGTTATCTCCCTTACTATTCTGCATATCATTAACAGCACTAACCAGTCAACTTAATAAGACAGAATGTGGTTATAAAATAGGCCAAAAGAAAATAAGCCATCTATTTTACATGGATGACTTGAAGTTATATGCTAAGAATGATAATGAGCTGGAAGGTCTTCTGCAAACTGTAAAATGCTTCAGCGAAGACATTGGAATGAAATTTAATTTGAATAAATGTGCTAAAGCTACAGTTTTACGTGGATCAATACAAGAAACATCCTCAATTAGCCTAGACCCTGCTGTAACAATAAAAGAATTGAAACCAGAAGAAGCTTATAAATACCTAGATGTAAATGAGAGAGCGAAAACATTCACCATAAAAAAATGAAAGAAATAGTGCGTAAAGAGTACTATAGAAGGCTACGAATGATATTAAAAACTGAATTAAATTCACAGAACAGAGTTATGGCCATTAATAGCCTTGCAATCCCAGTTGTCCAATATTTTTTTTTTTTTTTTTTTTAATCATTTCACCCCGAGCAAGGCAGAAACGCCACTGATGTGCAGGGGGTTACATAAATGTAGAAAGATTAATTAGAAAAGAGTGAGGAGTACAAGCTAGTTAGAAAGGAACAATAGAAAACTGAGAAAGCAGGTGCAATGACAGGTACATGGGCGGAGAGAAAGGGAAGGTTATACAGGGGAGGGGAGAGAGAGCTAGAGGCCAGTGGTTAGTAGGTGAGTATTAACTTTGCTTTTAAATTTCTGGAGGTCGTAGCCGTCAGGAAAGCAAGAATACGGGAGTGAGTTCCACAGGCGGGAAGTGCGAGAGAGGAAGCTGCAGGAGTAGAATTGTCGTCTGCGTTTGGCTAACCTGACTGTGAATGGGTGGGACCCAGTTGCCAGTCTGGTTGAACGGGTAAACACCTGTTGAGGAGGCATCAGTGACTTAAGCTCATCCGAGCAGAAGCCATGAAAGTATTTATAGAAGAGACAGAGGGAGGCCACATTTCGACGATGGGAAAGTGGCTGCAGACGAGTCGCCAGATCAGTACCTATCACATTACAGACTCTCCTTTGGAGCTTGTCAAGAACACTGAGGAGAACGGCAGGGGCACCTGACCATAAATGGCAGCAGTACTCCATGCACGGACGGATGGTTGACTTGTATATATGCAGGATGGATTCAGGTGGAAAAAACATCCTGGATCGACATAGTGACCCAATCTTCTTAGCAGTAGATTTTGCTATGGATTCAATATAGTGCTTCCATTTGAGGTCTGAGGACAGGGTAAGTCCGAGGAGGCGTAGTGTATTACTCTCCGGGAGAATCATCTGGTCCATGCTTATGAAAGGCAGAAGAGGTTGCCTGTAATGGTTGACAGACAACAGCTTGGTCTTAGAGGAATTAAAGTTGACAAGCCACTTCCTGCCCCAGTTCACCACAGAGTGTAGATCCCGCTCAAGGTCAGCAGCGAGATTATGTCTGTCCGCCACGACAGGTTTCTTACTGGAGCGGGAGTATATTGTAGTGTCATCTGCGTAGATGCCTACTTGGGACCTGATCTCATCTGGGAGGTCGTTGATGAAAATAAGGAAGAGCGTTGGGTCCAGGATAGAGCCTTGTGGGACACCAGCATTCGTGCTGTAGGACGAAGAGGCACGCCCATTCAGAACGACCTTCATTTTGCGGTTATTTAAGAAAGATTGGATTAGGTCAAGCAGGCGACCGGTAATACAATAACCGCGTAGTTTGCATAGGAGGCCAGGGTGCCAAACCCTGTCGAAAGCCTTGGAGATATCCAGAGCAACCGCGCGAGCCTCGTCAGACTCATCAAGGGCCTGTAGCATGTACTCCGTTACAGTAGTTAGCAGGTCGGCTGTGGACCTGTCAAATCGGAATCCATATTGCCTGTCGGAGAACAGTTTGTGGGCGGTGAGATGATGAACTATTTCAGCATTTATTATAGCCTCGAACACTTTCCCGAATATTGGTAGAAGACTGATAGGGCGATAGTTGGATGGGTCCGAGGGTTCACCACAGTTCTTAAAGACAGGAACGACTGAGGAGAATTTCCAGCATGCAGGAAAGCAGGAAGCAGAAAGGCAGTAGTTAAACAGTTTAGAGAGGACAGGGGAAAGTTCAGGGGCACACCTCTTAAGGACTATTACCGGGATTCCATCGACTCCACACGCCTTATGGGGGTCGAGTTTTGAAATTACTCTGGATACTATTGTCGGGGTAATATACACGTCATGCAGTTTGGCCTCAGTTCTAATAGGGAAGTCGGGTGGGTGCACTCCGGACGAGTCGAGTGTGGAGTTGGATGAGAATCTGCGGGCAAAGCACTCAGCTTTCTCAGCAGATGACGTGAGAACGTCAAATCCATGGATTAAAGGAGGTATTGAGGATTTCCTATTGTTGAGCACTCGTTTACAAATCCTCCAATAGTCCTTGGAGCCGAACTTGCGGTCAGCTATGTGCTGTCGCATTCTCTCAGCAAACAACTGTTTGGCGTCATTTAAGGTTCTCTTGCACTCACTGCGAGCGGATGTGAACAGGCGCCTATTGTGATCAGTTGGCTGTCTCTGGAATAGATGGAAGTAATGGTTCCTGTGGGCAATGGCGGCTGAGCAGGCCGGAGAGAACCACGGAGAGGAATGAGGTTTTAAGCAATACTTCCTGGTGGGTATGAAGGCATCAATGCCAGCTTTCACCCATGACGAGACCTCAGAGGCACAGTCATCAACTGATAGGTCAAACACTTTTCCCCAAGGGACGTCGCAGAGGAAATCGCGAAAGGCATCCCAGTCAGCTTTTTGGTAGAGGTAGGAGGTTCTATGAGTAGGGGGATCCTGGGGGGAGTGAGATTGGAAAGAAATACTGAGGGAGACTACAGCGTGGTCGGAGTTGCCGAGAGGGCAAAGCTGCGAGACTTGACAGGCGTCGGGCGCAGAGGTGAAACATATATCTAGCAGTGAGGAATGACCCGAGGGTGTGCTTGGGAAGCGAGTGGGGAAGTCCACCACTTGCGTAAGGGATTGGGAAATAGCAAAGTTCATGGCGTGAATGCCCGCCGAATCAGTAACAGCGTTTTCAAGCCACTCAGAGTGATGGGCATTGAGGTCTCCAAATACAAATATGTGGGCAAATGGGTGATAGGTAATAGCCTTATCTATGTCGTCGGCAATGCTATCTAGTAGGGAGCAGTCAGGAGAGGAGGGAGAACGGTAAAGGAAGAATAGGTAGCTAACCGAACTGAGGAGAGACAAGCGGAGACATATGTATTGGTGGTCAGTAGATTCGAGTGAAGTCACCCTAGTTATGGGGAGGTGTTCGCTGACATAAACACCCAGCCCATTCATGTGGACAGTAGAATCCTTCCTTAAAAGGGGAAGATAACCAGGGATGAAGAGGTCAGAGGAGGGAATAGTTGAGTTGAGGTTAGTTTCGCAGAGCGCGAGGATGTCAGGGGACTTATCATGCAGGAACGCTTCTACACTAGCAAAGTTAGTACGAATGCCTCGGATATTAGTGAAGGAGAGGTTAATGGGCTTAGGTGGTTTGGATTTAGCTGGTTTAGGGTCATTTCTGTTTTGTCTTGTCATGTTTTTTGTTTATAGAAAGGGACCTAGGGTAGAGGATACAGGCGGTCATTACCCACGATCTGAGCTGGGAGGGAGACTGGCTAGGGCTGCAACAAGGTGTGGCCTCGGGGTTGCCCACCGAAAGCGCTTGCAGGGACACCTATCCATGCGCGACATGGCACTACAAGAACCCCGATATTATACAACTGTTGATCAGAGCAGCCGCTCTTGACGCTACGCAAGAGTTAGGGCTCCTAACTACCAGTCGGAAGCAGCAACCAGGAAACTGCCAACCCGGTACCCTCACAGTGATGAGCCATTGCCACCAACCGGCCAGATCGCAGGAAACTCACGGAAGCACCAGTACCAAGGTCTGAAGAGAGAGAAGTGAAAACCGGAAACCACATCCTAAACAGGAAACAAGGAACGAGCCTCTACTCCAGTTCAATAGACGTGGGAGGAGTATAGACCGGGCGATAGTGTGACCTATCTACTCCTATTAAAAAACGAAAAAAAACAAAAAAAAAACAATAAAAACACAAACTTACAAAAGTGGAGTTTAACTAAGTTTTAACTTAGTTAAAGTTCAAATGAACTCCAAAAAGGGGGGGGGAACAAAAACATAGATATATATATAAAAAAAAAAAAAAACTAACGGAAAATACCTCACAGTTTAAACACAGGAAATTTGAATTAAGATTCATTCTTCAATTCTTGCTTTTCCCAAAAATCAAAGCGAGTCAGCCTGCTAGGTAAATTCCCATTCAAAGAAAAACACGTGGCATGGAGCTGTAATGGCTGCTGATAACTTGGCCAAAGTAGCTTCGCATAGCAGAATAAATATAAATTTCAAACTTTTTTTTTTTCCTCCCAAATGAAGCATGAACTCCAAAAAGGGGGGGGAACAAAAACATAGATATATATATAAAAAAAAAAAAAACTAACGGAAAATACCTCACAGTTTAAACACAGGAAATTTGAATTAAGATTCATTCTTCAATTCTTGCTTTTCCCAAAAATCAAAGCGAGTCAGCCTGCTAGGTAAATTCCCATTCAAAGAAAAACACGTGGCATGGAGCTGTAATGGCTGCTGATAACTTGGCCAAAGTAGCTTCGCATAGCAGAATAAATATAAATTTCAAACTTTTTTTTTTTTCCTCCCAAATGAAGCATGAACTCCAAAAGGGGGGGGGGAACAAAAACAGATATATATATAAAAAAAAAAAACAAAAAAAAAAACAAACGGAAAATACCTCAAAGTTTAAACACAGGAAATTTGAATTAAGATTCATTCTTCAATTCTTGCTTTTCCCAAAAATCAAAGCGAGTCAGCCTGCTAGGTAAATTCCCATTCAAAGAAAAACACGTGGCATGGAGCTGTAATGGCTGCTGATAACTTAACATCTTAAACTGGACTCTAAACGACATCAGGCGAATGGATGCTAAAACAAGAAAGCTTCTTTCTAAGCATAAGATGCATCATCCAAAGGCTGATGTAGACCGTCTATACATACCCCGTAAAGAAGGTGGAAGGGGTCTTATTCAGCTGGAATTGTCATACAAGACAACAACTAGTGGCTTACTAACATACATAGAAGCAACAAAGGATTGGATGATACAATTAGTAAGGCAACATGAAGAAAGAAAGAAAAAATATTCAATAATAAAAGAAGGCAGTAAATTCAAACAAGATTTACAGTTAGTAGATTCTGTAGAAAAGCAGAACGGAAGCCAAGAGCCGGCTATTGCGGCAAAGAATATGAAAATGAAAGCCAAAGATAAAGCTCTTGAACAGATGAAACAGCGCTGGCAAGACAAACCTCTGCATGGCCAATATCCAGTACGTGCCAATAAATCCAATGTTGACAAAGTTAATACTCATCGATGGTTACGTGCATCTGGATTAAAGTCTGAAACTGAAGGCTTTATTCTTGCAGCACAAGACCAAAGTCTTTTCAACAGAAACTTTCAGGCAAATATTATGCATAATATGGATCCAAAATGCAGGTTTTGTGATAAACACCAAGAAACAATAGACCACCTAATCTCAGGCTGTTCTGTGCTTGCCCCAAATGAATATAAAAATCGCCACGATACAGTTGGGCAATATTTACATTGGGCAATATGCAAACATTATGGAAAAGCTGTAGGCAAACACTGGTATGAACATCACCCAGCACCGGTTACAGAAATAGAAGATGTTACCATTCTATGGGATTACACCATCTACACAGACAGAAAAATTGAAGCAAACAGGCCAGACATTATTGTTACAAACCAGAAGGAGAAAACTTGTCTATTAATTGATATGGCTTGTCCAGCGGATTGTAACATAGCAATCAAGGAATTTGAAAAACTGTCAAAATATAAAGACCTGGAAATTAAAATAGAAAAAATGTGGAAATTGAAAACAAGAGTTGTGCCAGTGATAGTAGGTGCACTTGGAATGATAAAAAATGGAAGAAAACAACACATTGAAAGAATCCCTGGAAACCCCAGCTTAAGAGATATACAAAAAATTGTCTTATTAAGTACTGCCCACACACTAAGGAAAACTTTATCTATGTAATGCTGGAGATTATAGGGAAGATAGAAAAACATGAAATGGAGCCATAACAACACGCCACTACCTGCCTTAGGTCTCCCCGCAGACTTGGTTGGTAGTGAGACCAAAGCAGAAATCGAAATATGATGAAAAATGACATAATAATAATAGTTGCTTCGGCCTATTCTCCTAGAAATTAATCGTTGATCACAAAAATCATGTTTTGTTCTAAATCTTGTGAATACAGTTCCAATAACCTCTCTTCTTTGGTTCACCTATTTTTTCTTAAGCTTTGTCTTTTCCTGGTTTATCATTTTATTCTTCTTAAATTATGCTTGGCTAAGAGCCAGATGATTTATAAATGGGCTGAACCTACAGCACAGGGGGA
The DNA here is from genome assembly GCA_037127315.1 of Ascarosepion bandense. NCBI lineage: Eukaryota > Metazoa > Mollusca > Cephalopoda > Sepiida > Sepiidae > Ascarosepion > Ascarosepion bandense. The sequence continues at coordinate 619,414 of JBBBDQ010002110.1, forward strand.
CATCTGGAAACAAGAACAGCACAAAAAGGAAATTATCGGTGGAAAATAGAATTGTACAGGAAGGGATCATTACTGACCCACCGTGAGTCTTCAGAGACTGAGTTCAGTTTGAGTTTTGTTTAACGGCATATCAACCTCTGTCGGTTATTTAATGCTAAAAAGCTAGTATTTAAAATATATTTAATGTCCACTTATAGTTAGAAGTTTGATTTAGTCAGATTTTGAAGATTTTTTTTTAATTTTAGAAACTGAAGTTTCTACTTTTGTATTCAAAAATTTATTGTTGGTAATATTTTTTCCTTTAAAAATGTATTATAGCAATAATTTTTTCCCTTCAAATGTATTATGGGAATAATTTTTATCTCAAAAACTGTATTTTTGGTAATATTTTTCCTCCCAAAATTTATGTTTTTCTATCAATATCTACTTTAACACTTCCATAGTGTTTTGATCCTAGTTTGAGCATGAAGTATTTGCCCATAGCTGGGACCCTAATAGGTGCTACCACCCTGGGTTAGGTGGACCTGGGAACGAGAGCAATTAAGGGGTAGTTCCATGCGCCTCCCAACTTCTCAATCAGAGGCCCACTGCCGGATGCAGTTTACCGTCATGCCCAGGAACGAGTCTTAAGAGAAGAACTGAGAAAAAATCAGAAGACAACTAACCAAAAAACGACGCATAGATGTTTGATCACACAATATTTTAGAAGTTGAAAGTGGTAATGATCGTACAAGTTATCACTGAAATATTTGGTCCGGCTACTCACTGAACTGAAAGATGAATATTGAAAATACGCTTTATTATTATTATTATTATTATTATTATTATTATTATTATTATTATTTATGTTGTTCCAGTGGAATTCGTTGCATTCACTTACGCACAAATACCCTTTGGAAAGGTAGTGTTCCGTTTCTTCTCCAAGCTATGGAATAAATAACAGGAAAGATTTGGTTTTATAGCTGTCGTTGGCAACCAGTTTACTGCAGAAAGTAATGACAAGCTACTGCACAAATTATTCTGCTCAGTAAATCATGTGTCGACGAGACATGATCTCCTATGCGTAAATCACGTATGCCACTTAACTGACTAATTATTATTATGTCATTTTCATCATATTTCGACTTCTGCTATGATCACAAGCCTGTAAAAAAATATAAAGCAGATAATGGTGTGCTGTTATGATATTTCAATTGCTTTTCTGTCTCCCATAACTTTGAAGCAAATAGACGTTTGTCACTCTGCATAGCGATGCAGAAATGACAACTTTGTTGTCGAGGCTGCATTTATAAAATCACCTGATACAGGTAATTCTGCAGCAGCAGACAAAAAAATTAAATATTTGTTGCAAAATAAAATCCTTATATTTGGCTTGGTAACGTTCAGTAGATATCGGCTCGGAACGAGAAAACGGGGAGCCGAGTTCGAATTCCAGCTGAATTCATTGCATTCACTTACGCGCAAATAGCCTTGGGAAAAATATTAATCCGTTTCTTCCTTCCAGTTATGGGTTCAATAATAGGACAGATTGGGTTCTATAGCCTTGGCTGGCAACCAGTCTACCGCAGAAAGCAATGGCAACCTACTGTAGGATAATCTGCCCAGTCAGTCATGTCTCTTTCGAGACATGATCGCCCAAGCGTGTATCACGTATGGCACTTACCTGACTGACTGAACATTCGTTACATGATGAAACGAGTCGGCTAAAATAACTTCTTTTTTCATAAATTTGAATTGAGACCAAAATCGTAAATGCGCCATCATTTACTCTTAGAGGATTCTCAAAAATACTCTTGAGTTGTGAAGAATATATCAAATTCCATGTCTCGTGAACAGAATAGTCAATCACTTTGCCAATATTCGACCCGAACAGTTAAATAATAAATACACTTTATAACAAGAGGAAACAATAAGTCGAAAGATTGTATACAGCAAGGCGAAATTGAAACCGTTAAAAATTCTTGATATCGATGAAAACTCACTGCTGTGTGCAAAAGTTTGTTTTTTTCCCTATCGTAAGTTTCACACAAATGAGGCTAGTGCTGAGATCCAGTCAATAAAATTGACATTACTCATCACAGAAAAAAAAAAAAGACAAAACAAAAGTCTCCATGAATATATTTTTATGAGTGGAGACCATGCACTTATAATGCTTGACAATAAATATTTATTTGAATCGGTTTGATGGATTAGCGAATGCATACAGAAATCGGTTTTATCTTTATTTAACGTTCATTTTACTGCCGTCTATTACCCCATAGAACAGGACGAAAATTTACAAGCTGACAAATAAAAAACATAAGTTGTACTTAATGCGAATTCAGCAATTTAACAGTTATTTTGCTTTTATATTTACAACCATACTTTATATTAATCTTTACCCAGAAAAAGGCTTAAGAGTCACTCGAGGTAGCTTGAAACTGTGCGGTATTGTAAGAGCTTAAAAACAAGCAATAAATAAAGATCATTGGTTAATGTTAGAAAGAAAAAGGCTAGCGCATAGAATTGAAGAGTTTAATTTGTAAAAAATAGGAAACCATGACAGGAAACTGATTTACAAAGTAGCAATTCCTGGGAAGAATTTCTCTTCGTAGAATACGGAGGGAATGGGGAGAATTCACTTTTGTGTGCATGGCATGGCGGGTTCCAGTTATATAGATAAAGGCAGGTGGTACTGAAATTGTAGATCCCCAAAGGAAATAGTGATAGAGTAGTGAGAGGATACTTTATGACCACACAAATCCTCTGTGCAAGTTATTGCGTTGAATACTGCTGTCATATGTGGTCGGGCACCCCTGCTGTTCTACTCAGTGTTCTCGACAGGCTCCAAAGGAGAATGTGTAACGGAATAGGTCTCGTCTTTGCAGCTCGACTCCAGCCACTATTTCACCGGCGGTATGTGGCTTCACTCTTCTTTCTTCTTCTATGTGCCTTGTCCCTTCAGGGCGTAGGCGATCATGACTTTCCACGTTTCCCTATCCCTGTTGGCTCTGAGCACGCCTTCTCCTGTTACACAATGCAATCCTCGTTTCGTCATCCACCTGATTAGGAATTGACTTCTTTTCTTTTTACAGGACTACATCTTTGAACTTATACTAAGTATATACTTTATATTTCATATTTGTTCTTTCTTCCACCCTTTTATATATATATATATATATATATATATATATATATATGTGTGTGTGTGTGTGTGTGTGTGTGTGTGTGTGTGTGCTCATGTATGTGTATATACGTATATAAGTGTGTATGGAACTGAATGTATGTGTGTGTATGTGTGTGTGTATGCGCATGTATGTGTATATACGTATATAAGTGTGTATGGAATTGAATGTATGTGTGTGTATGTATGTATATATGTATTCATAATCGAAGAATTGTGTGTGTGTAAGTGTATGTATGTATGCGTGTACTTCTATATGTATGTATAATTGTAAATGCATTTTTTTTTTTTACCTAGCGATGTCTTTATTTAGTTTAAATCAAATGACCTAATTTTAAAAAAAAATATATTTTAAATCCTATATCTTTTTATTCCCTTTAAAAATAATTTTTCTAATACTTCAACATTTTGGGAAGTTAGGTTTTGAATATGTCCAGCGTCTGTAATATATAATTTTTTTTCTTTCTTTTCTTTTTTTTCCCTCCCTTCCTTCCTTTATCTCTCTTATCTCCCACCTTTTTTCCGTGTTGCTTAACCTTACATCAATTCAACACGTCGTCCGTCTGTTCATTTTTAAGTTACAATTCTCTTTCCTTTTTTGCGAACCCAGACGATGTCAATTTTTTCTTTTCTTGTTTATTTGTTTTTATTTTGTTTTATCTTTTTCTTTTTTCTTTTCTTTTTTAATTTCTTTGCAAATCCATTTAAAAAGGAAAATTAGACTGATTTTTCTCCAGTTTCTGAAAGGATTTTTCTGTTGCTGAGGTGATGTGTTATCCCCCGTGGGGATGTTCATATAGAAATGGTCATTCAACATTATTGAATTTATCCTTTTTTAATTTATATATATATATATATATATATATATATATATACACGGGATGTTAGCAACGCGGGAGGATAAAGAAAAAAATCTGCAAACGGCGGAGGAACTCTTAATGAGTCAACGGCCAGCTAACTAGAGTTGGTGCTTAATAAATCACCGTGGAGAAGGCAATGGGATACCACTCCACTATCTCTATTCTGCGTAAAATCATGGCTTCTCTCTATTCTACAATTATATTCATGGCTTCTGCTCCGACGAACTTAAGTCACTGGTGCACCTGCCACATTATTGTTTGTTGTTATTATTTGGACTAATAGTTTAGCCGATGTTGTTTTTTTGTTGTTCTTTTCTTTGTCATCTTCTCCTTCAGAACGTTAGCAATCATGGCTCTCAAGATTATTTGTCTTTTGTAACTCTTAATAAATGTTGCATTTTTGGTTTAATCAGTTAAGGACCATACGTGATATACGCTTACGCAGAAGATTTTCCCCTCAGAAGGATGCAATTATTTTCTGTGGTAGATTGGTTGCCAACACAGAATCTGTTCTATTTTCTCACCCTTAGCTGGAAGGAAAAGAAGGATTATTACCTTTCCCAAGGGTATTTGTGCGTAAGTGAATGCAAAGAATTTAGTTGGAAGTCGATCTGTTCTCTCCGATTTCTCGTTCCGAGATAATACCCACTGCACCACAACTCGCCTAAATCATTTACTGGTATCCATTATTTCAAACTCTCTAGGTACGTTATACATTGTTTTTCTACGTCCATCTGGTTCCCTATCTGCACTGTGAGTGTCGAAAGTAGAGACTTCATAGTACCGGAGAATATTCTGAGAAGGAGGAGGGGGCAAACTCAAACAGCGTCCTTATTTTCATACGACACCACTATCGTTGAGTGTCAAAAGTAGAGACCACTTAGGGCCGGAGAATATTCTGAGAAGGAGGATGGGGGCAAACTCAAGTAGCGTTTTCATTTTCATACGACACCCACATATTGAATATAGTCTTTTTTCAACCTGGGGAGTCGGGCTTTTTGTCAACCTGCCATTCTGGGATTACGGCGATTACCAATCTGCATATCTGCCTTTCCTTGTATTTATCAATCTCTCAATCTGCGAAGGTGCCAATCTGACAGTGTGTCCATTTCTCAATGTGTTCATCTATCAATGTGTCAATTTACCAATGTAACTATTTGTCAATCTGGCTACCGCCACTATGTCTATTTGCCAATCTGATGTTGCTGCTATTAATAGCTATCTTCCAAAATGGCATTTGCCAATATGACAAATTGACAAACTCTCAATGTGCCAATCTGACAAGGTGTCTATCTGTCAATGTGTTAATTTATCAAACTACCTATCTGACTATCTGTATATCTGTCTATTTGGTAATCTTTCTACTTGCCAATCTGGGTGTACGGCTTATCGCCTCTGCTAACCTGGGTAGTACGCTATCTGCTATTTGGATGTACGACATTTGCCAATGTGCTAATCGGACTATCTGCCAATCTACCTATTTGCTAATTTGGAGTATGTCTAAAGGCTAATCTGGGAGTACCGGTTTTCGACCATCTTAAGTGCTTGGAGTACGGAATTTGCCAATCTGCCAGTCTGCCTGCCTGCCAATCTGGAAGCACAAAATTTGTCAGTCTGCTTATCTGCTAATCTACCGATCTGCCTATTTCCATTGTGCCAATCTACCTGCAAATCTGATTATTTTTCCTATCTGCCAATATGAAGTGTACGGCTTTTTGCCTAGCTGCCAACCTGAAAGTCTGACGCCAACAATATCCGCTATCAGTAAGTAACGAAAATAAAAGTGTTTTTCTTTTTCATTATTTTGCACGAGGGTGTACTTAGAAGCCACACAGAGAAACTAAGTCATACGTAACAACTTACTGGCATATAAACTTAAATTGTTTGACCATACATTAACCAAGAACAATAATGTCCGTGCGCCAATATGTTGTTCCATAGTTATGGCCAACTCAGGCATGTAAATGTTGAGACTAAGCTTTCAAGTTTTAGACCTACACACAAACACATTTATTTTATGTACTTCGTGTGATAAAGGTTAGTTAGCGGTCAGTATTTGTTCACAAACCATTCTCTACTAATATCCGTTGTCGATAAAACAAACTAGTTGGATATATAAAGAGTCTCTCCCTCCTATGGCGATAGCACTTGATTCCACATCGGTGGGATGGTAATGTCTCTCTTTATCGACCATTAATAGCATTTACAGCATGTGTCTTAGTAGCCGCAAGACAGAAAACAGATCTGTTTTCTGTTAACTACAATAATCTGATTTGCAAATTGAATCCGTAACAATAATTGCGTTGTGGTGAAGTGGATATCGACTCGGAACGACAAATCGGGGCGTGATGGGAGAGTTCCAATTCGAGTTGAATTCATGGCATTCACTTACGTACAAATGCCCTTGGGAAAAGTATTAATCCGTCTCTGCCCTCCAGTTTTGGGTTAAATAATAGCACAGATTGAGATCGATAGCCTTGGCTGGCAACCAGTCTACCGCAATAGTAAACTACTGCTGGATAATCTTCAGCCCAGTCCGTCATGTCTATTCCGAGACATGATCGCCCAAGCGTATATCACGTATGGCACTTTTATGGTACTTACTGACAATATAATAGCTGGAAACATGATTAAGGCTTCCTTGGAAATTAAGTGGGGGATTGGTTTTCTATAGTTATGAAGTAATAAACTGATCCCCCCACTAATTACTGCTTAATAATATACTATATCTTTTCCCCATCTAGCTATGAGTCAAATAACGGGACAGATTGAGTTCTATAGCCTAGGCTGGCAACCAGTCTAACGCAGAGATCAATGGCAACGTACTTCCGGATAATCTTCTGCCTAGTCAGTCTCTTTCGAGACATGATCGCCCAAACGTGTATCACGAATGGCACTTAACTGACTGACGGACGGATGCAACATAACCCAGTGGACGATCCAGTGGCTTATTATTCGGCAGCTGAAATTGATTATTTCCAATTTAAAATTACTAACGGTAAAATACCTGATTATATCTTCCTTTTTCTTTTAATAAATTCTTCCAAAATCAAGGCGATAAAGCGACGAAGAGGCAATGGAGGTTAATGAAAGTCAAGGAAACTTGTTACTGAAGAGAAAGTACAATAAAAAGCAATTTCTTCCATCAAAGTGGTTTCCACATCTTACTTAGGGTAAAGCGAGAACACGTTTCTACAGCGACAACCTCGCTTCTTACACATTATGAGGTAATGATGCTATAATTGATGAACATGTTCTGAATGAAAGGGCTACTTTCAAATTTCTCATGTTTGAGGGAATAAATGATATATAAACAGGGTGAGGCAATCGATGTTATCCGTGCACTTCATGGCAATTTTATTTAGGTACCTCTACACATTTTCGATACCTAAATTTAAATTTAATTTTAAAGATAAATAAGTTTTCTTCAAACTTTAATATTAGCTTTCATTAAAAGCCAAGAGATTATATTTTAATTGCAGTAAAGAAATTACACTGGTGTATTTTAAACCGAAATTATATTGATTTTAATCTAATTTTTTTCTGATTTGATAAAAAAATTAAATTTACAACTATTTTTTATTGATCGACACATTACGTAAACATTAGCTTAATTTCTGTTTAAAAATTTTGCTTTAAAAATTTCTTTGAGTGGGGATTAAGAACAAATCTTTTGCTCACACGTTTATCTAAAAATATCCCAAAAAGACAACAGAAATCCAAGTAGAACTTTTTTGATGGTCAGTTAGGTACTTCCCAAACATTATATAAAAGTTACTGTACATAATTCTTTAAATTTAATAAAACCAAACTTTTATTGTGCTATACATAATTTCTTAAGAAATTATCATGAATTAGTTAATGCACTTGCAGTTACAGTTCATTAAAATATTGAGGAATTGAAAAAAAAAGACTTGCAAAACAGGCTGTTGAAATTTATAAACGTTTTGAAGAGACTTGAAACAGAATTAAAATGCAGCTCTCTGTGGTTTTCCACGTAAGGGAAATAATCTAAAACGCTTGTAAACTTCTAAAATCAATATGATCATTATAGAACACCGTACTTAATAAAAATGAACATATTTACACACAAAGATTATTTTTAATTATTTTAAAAATATGAGTGCAAAATAAATTTTATTAAACTTTTCAATTTACGATAGGCAATATAGTCATCAATTATTAACTAAAAAGTATAAAAAAAAAGTTAATTTAATATTTTAAAAATATTTTTAAGTCTTTATATAATCATTAAATTATTTATTTATAAAAAAAGGAAATTATTTGAAAATTTTATTATTAATCGAATTTATTTTTCTTCAGAGTATAATTTCCTTAATAAGTATTATTTATCCAGCTATTGAAAGCAAATCAGATTAAATTATACCAGCGTTTTATTGCATTTTTATTTTACTTTTCGGAGAAGATTTTCGAATAAGATTTGCAAACTTAAAATTTAAAACAAATAAATGATTTGTAATACCCCATATGTACTGCATTAAACTAATAATACAAAAATAAGCTGCCAATTTATTAAAATTTCAGGGATTTACGTGGTGGTGGTGGTGGGGGTAACAAAAGTAAAAAATATATTTTTACCAAGATTTTTCAAAATTAATAATTTCAGAAAGAATTTCATTTATTTGTAAATGAGTACTGAAAGATTCATTAAAATCCAACAATTATTAGATTTTGCGAGAATTTAAAAATTAATGTCTTTCTCACCAAAAAAAAAGTAGGTCATGCAATCAATACGTTTCCATTGTAAAACAGTCGCAACTCAAATCAAACAAAATATTCTGACAAAATTTCGAAAATGTTAGAAAGGATTAAATTTTTTTTTTAAATAATTAAAAAGTACTTTAATCTTTCCTCTTAGTATAAAGATTTTGATGGAAAAATTTGTTTTATTAAATTTGGGACATTTTATATTCATACTATACTGTTTTTATATCGAATTAGTGGAGGTACCGAAATATGGAAATATTTTATGCTTCATGAACAACAAAATGTGTAATTTGCACTTATGTAGAAATCTGGGGCTTTTTCAGAACATGACTTTAATTATAACGTAAATGTTTTGTTTTTGTAGGGATTTGCTCCTTTGGGTGAATCTGCCAGCAGTGTACACTATATTTTCAGTCATAGATTTTCGCTATGATGATTGGTAGTTGTTTTCCTTTTATGGCACATCAACATCGGCGGGTCATTTATTTCCAACTAAATTTTATTTATTTATTGCTGGTAATACCTTTTTCTTTCAACAATTTATTGTTGTTTTTTATATAGGTTTATGTCTAGTAACACTTTTTTTCTTTTCGAGTACCAAGATTCATTGGGATTTGTTTTTAAGGGCAGGGTCCCCCATGTCCTACTCTGTTATTTAACCCATAACTGAAGGGAAAGGACGGATTAATACCATTCCCAAAGTTACCAGGGCTTAAATGAATGCAGGGTATTCAACTGGAATTCGAACTCGGCTCACCGATTTCTCCTCACCGATTTCTCTTTCCGAGCCGATATTCACTCCACCACAACGCACATCCGTCACTAAGCGCTTAGAACACCTGGTATTCCCAAGCAGTCACCCATCTAAGTACTGCCCACGCTCAACATTGCTTAACTTCGGTGATCGCGCGAGAACCGTTGTATTCAACGAGATATGGCTGTAATCCGCGTTATGATGAGAAAGGAGACATAAACTGGTTTCGCTATTATCAATTGCTGTATTTCCATATATTAGGTCGAGAACCATTTTCCTGAAATTCTTGTGGACAGAAATGCTTGGTTTTTCAGATTTTTCGGCTTTTGAAACATATATTATTTATTTTATTGCAGTAAACTACCTTACTGGGAGTGATATGATTAAAAAAGATTCCCGCCTGTTGGATTCCTTTCCGTTTACTTTGTTCCCTGACAGCCACATTTTCAAGAATCTAAATGACAAGTCAATAGTCATCTCTTATCTCACTAACATGCAGCATCTGCGTTAGTTTATTTCTTCGCCATACAGCCAGTTTTAGACCCATTGGAGTGGCAGGGTGTAATCGATTTTTATTTTTCCTTAGGTCATTTGCAGTCGTGTCCAGTCATATGAATCTATTTCCGTCTGTATGATCAAATTTATTTGGCCTTGAAAAAATATTGCAATATCCATGTTTGCATCAGATTTACATCACGCCCCGACACTATTGTCTAGAATGTCGATTAGTTGTCTGACGGCCATTGTCTGCCATGGACTTTATTGCAAAATATTGTAGGAAAATTGTAAGGCTGCACGAACACACTGGCAAGCCTTACAGATAAATCCTGGATATTATTGGTGCCAGCTTTTTAGCTATCAGTCGAGTCATCAAGGCGAAGGAACAAACGTAAAAGAAAAATGGGATCTGAATAAATAAAATTCCCATCAGTGTAAGATCTTAGGAAAATCTTTTTCTTTTAGTTTCAATAAATATGCACAAGGCAGTATCAGTGAACCAAATTTCAATAGCAAAAAATGTTAATGTCATTTCTTTCAGGGACAAGAATTCTAGAATATTTTTACGGGAACACGATACAAACACCTACGTTGCGTATTTCATGCTGCTACGTTTATTTTCAGTAATGGTCTTGTCAGCGTAACTTTGTTTTGAATATAAAAGACAAAGCAGGTTGTTGAATTTGAATATTTATTCATATTTGGTTTTATTTAATTAAATATATGAAACCATTCACCTTTTTTTTTTAATCATTTCACCCCGAGCAAGGCGGGAACGCCACTGATGTGCAGGGGGCTACATAAATGTAAAAAGATTAATTAGAAAAGTGTGAGGAGTACAAACTAGTTAGAAAGGAACAATAGAAAGCTGAGAAAGCAGGTGCGATGACAGAGACATAGGTGGAGAGAAAGGGAAGGTTATACGGTGGTGGGGAGAGGGCTAGAGTCCAGTGGTTAGTAGATGAGTATTGACTTTGCATTTAAATTTCTGGAGGTTGTAGCCGTCAGGAAAGCAAGAATACGGAAGCGAGTTCCACAGGCGGGAAATGCGAGAGAAGAAGCTGCAGGAGTAGAATTGTCTTATGCATTTGGCTAACCTGACTGTGAATGGGTGGGACCCAGTTGTCAGTCTGGTTGCGCGAGTAAATACCTGTTTAGGAGGCATCAGCGACTTAAGTTCGTCTGAGCACAAGCCATGAAAGTATTTATAGAACAGACAAAGGGAGGCCACATTTCGACGATGGGGAAGTGGCTGCAATCGAGAGAGCAAAGGAATTTTATCAACAACAACAACAAAAAAAAAATAGAATTAGCTAAATACCTGACATTTTTGACGGTACGAGCATAATGGACAAGCTCACAACCAATGAGGGAAGCGAGATTTCTTTCCTTTTTTATTGCTCTTTCTTTCTTTTTGCTTTCTTTTTCATAGTTTCTTCTTCATTTTTATTTCTTTCTCTTATTTCTTTTCTTACAAATTTCTGTTTCTTTCTTTCGTTCTCTTCTTTCATTCTTTTCTCCTTTTTTCTTTATTCTTTCTCTTTTATTACTTTTTCTTCTTTCATTCATTTTCTTACTTTCTCTTCTTTCTTTTTCTTTTTTCTTTTTCTTACTTTCTCTTCGTCCTTTCTTTTTCTTAATTTCTATTATTTATTTCATTTTCTTGCTTTCTATTCTATCTTCCTTTTTCTTTCTTTCATTTTCTTTTTCATTTACTTTCTCTTTTTTCTTTATTTTTCTTTCTTTTTTTCTTAGCGTCTGTTCTTTCTTTCTTTTTCTTTCTGTTTTACTTTCTCTTCTTTCTTACATTCTCTTCTTTCTTTTTTCTTACTTTCTCTTCTTTCTTTTTTCTTACTTTCTCTTCTTTCTTTTTTCTTATGTTCTCTTCTTTCTTTTTCTTTCTTTTTTCTTACTTTTTCTTCTTTCCCTCTTTCTCTTACTTTCTCTTATTTCGTCGTTTTCTGACCTATTCTTTCTTTCTTTTTCTTTCTTTCTTTTTCTTTTTATTACTTTTTCTTTTTCTTCTTATTGTTCTTATTTCTTTCTTTTTTCTTTATTTCTTATTTATTTTTTTTATTTCTGAATATAATCATGCTTTCTTTTTTACTTTTTTAGCCCATTTTTACGCTTATTTCCTAATTTTTTCTCAATTTCTTAATATTTTCTCGTTGTTTTACTTTCTTTTTATCATCGCTATCATCTTTCTTTTCTTCTCTCCTTTTTTTTCGTTCTCTTATTTCTTTCTCATTTAACATCTTCCTCATTCTTTCGCTTTGATTTGATCCTCTTTCCCACCCAGTTGCAGGAAACTAGGCACCCAAGCACTTAATTCCCTGATATCGAACGGCTTCTTCCTGCCCGCTTATCAGGATCCTTGTAAAGTCAATCAATGACGATCCGTTCGCCTATTCAACCTCTTGGAATTACCACTCGAAGACGATGCAGATTGATCGAGAGGTATGCTTAATCGACGAGGAGACAGCTATTGTTGATTTGTTGATGGAGAGGCGAGAATTTTGAGAAGGTCACTATCTACGCTGGTCTATAAGAAAAGATGCTACGGATAAAAAAGAAGCGGATGGTTATTATATCTGGCAACTCGAGAAAAAAGATGGTTAGAAATTAGGCACCGTTGAAATAGTTTGTACTTAGGCAGGTATTTTAGGGCGCGAATATCGGAAATTGCTTTTTTTTATTAGAACTTCTGTACAGCCCAATGGAAGCGATGCACCTCATACGTCGAAACCAACCAAGGACTTGAAATAAGTATCGATGTAATATTTTGCTCATTAAACGAACTTGAAAAAAAAGAAAGAGGTGTAAGACAAGGATGTGTCATCTCACCGGTTCTATTCAACCTGTATAGCGAAAAACTTATAAGAAACCTAGAATTGCTAGAATTTGTCATTGGCGGCCACAATCTCAACAATATAAGATACTCAAATAACACAGTGCTGATAGCAGACACGGTAAAGAAAATATATGACCTCCTTCAAAAGTTATTAAGGGAAATTGAGAATAAAGGACTAAACATAAAACTCATGAAAATAGAATGCATTGTTATCAGAAAAAGAAGACCCAAATATGCTAATACTGATTAATACCTTTCCCAAGAGTATTTTTGCGAAAGTGAATGAAATGAATTCAACTGGAATTCGAACTCGGCTCTCCGATTTCTCGTTCCGAGCCGATATCCACTGCACCACAACGCACATCCATCATTAATAGTCATTAAAAAATATATTGCTGATATTCTTCCATTATGTATTTTTATACATTCTTAGTAAATCTCCAAACAAAGATCCAAATACAATCTCCAATAGCTGGGACCCTAGCAGGTGCTACCACATCGGACATGGTGAACCTGGAAACAACTGCAATTAATAGGTGGTCACACGCTCCTTAGAACCGTCAGTTTTTTGATCAGATGGCTGCCTGCCGAATTTACTTTATTGCCATACCCAGGACTATATGCACACGTGTGTATGCTTCACAAATAAGCGGTTGTTGACCGGAGTTTTTTTTCCGAATGAAACATCCTTTCTACCAAAAGAATAAATAAGGAATGAGGATGATTAAATCTTGTGAACCTGATAAGGCGAGTCTTGTCTGGGATTGTGGTATAAATGAATGGAGATTTCTATAGAAGCAGCAATAGAGACGCACAAGGAATACGACACTGGGTTTGTATTAAATATATTAATTCTTCCTCCATTTGTCAAAGTGAACATTTTTTTCATTCTGTCAAGATTAGCGAGTGAACAGTGTACAACTTTAGCAAATATATGTTAACAATAATAAACGTGCAGTTAAGTTTGCTTATCATCTGTCCCCACCAGTATTTTGGAGAAAATATTTATACTGTATTTCCTGTTTAGAGTTTGATTTTCGTTTCTTTTTAAATTTTTTAAAGTTTCTTTCACATTTAAAAAATATATATTGAAGATAAAAAAAATGTTTTTTTTTTGTTTGTTTTTTTAATCATCTCACCCCAAGCAAGGCATTCTACTGCCACTATTGCGCATGGGGTTACATAGGGGAAGGTAAAGAGAAGGAGTGGTTAGACATAGGGAATATCAGGAGGAAGGTGATAGATGAGTAAGGATAGCGAGGATGAGGTTTGGGTAGATGGGAAGAGTGTTTTTTTTTAATCATCTCACCCCAAGCAAGGCATTCCACTGCCACTATTGCGCATGGGGTTACATAGGGGAAGGTAAAGAGAAGGAGTGGTTAGACATAGGGAATGTCAGGAGGAATGTGACAGATGAGTAAGGATACCGAGGATGAGGGTTGAGCAGATGGGAAGAGTGTTTGATAAAATGGGAGCAGGTTAGTGTGTTAGGAGGTGTCTATTGACCTTACATTTAAACTCCTGGAGATTGTAGCCGTCGGGGAAGCCATCGTGTGGAAGGGAATGGTAAACGAGACAAAGAAACTGGCCATTTTTACAGCATCATTAGCAATGTATAATATTTATTTCTTCCACTTAAAATCTGGGGTGAAATTTTTTTCCAGGAGCTGTTCAATACAACAGAAAATATTGTAGTGCAACAGCTAATCTAGAATGGAATAAATTAACAGAGTATGTTTTATCAATTCGTCTCTAACAAAACGATAATGTTCCGTGTCCCTTCATGAAGTAGAGGTTCATGCCTTTTCTATTATTTGTAGATTTTAACACCCCTTTTCCTGTTACCTCTCGGAAATGCTGCTCCACCATCTACCTGCTTAAGTCCAGCAAATGTTACGGGTTGCTTTCCTCTGTCTATCTGTTTCTCTATCCATTCTGTGAGTATCAGATTCTCCAAGCCCTCCTTTCTCATTACATGTCCCAGAAACTGCAGCTGTCACTTCTTGAGAATAATTATTAGTTTCTTTTTCGTTTTTATTCTCTCCAGAACATCGTCGTTACTCCCATATTCGGTTCATAGTATCTCCATCATCCTTCTGTAGAACCGCCATCCGAAACTAGTTGCCTTTTCTACAGTTTTAATGAGATTGTCTAGCGTTCGCTGCTATATTGAAGGACAAAAATCACATAACAACCCACTTCTCTCTACATTGTTTCCAGCGAAATGTTCTTAACTCTCAATACTCTAACTGAACTTCAGACAATGACATATTAACCGAACATCTATTCAAAAAATAAGCAGAAAGAGTGACAGTAGTAAAGAGACATGAGTTAACCTCGTCTTTCTGTCTTTCTAACTAAATGCAACAATTAATTCTCCTTGAGCATGTCTCCTAACTCCACTTTCTCTTTTCCTCACAGAAAAGGAAAACCTTATTTATATTTATTTTCTTTTCGTCACAGAGAAGAAATGTCTGCATACAACTTTTATTTCGTGATAGTAGTTACGGTTAAGCAATTGTGTATTTTATATTATTTAAATATTGTCATTTTATTTGAACACGCAGCAACCGTTTCTCTCGTTATTTATTCAAAAAACGCTAACTCATTGACCCATATCTCAACACATCTACCCCTGGTCTGATAAATATGAAGCATTCCCTGGGGACAAGCACAGTTAGCATAAATTTTATCAACACTTGCAGAACAGATGAGGCCGCCATTCTTACATTCTTTAGCATAGAAAAATACGATTTATAAAATTTTAAATACCTTAAAGTTGGTTACGTGAATGACGAAATGGAAAATAATTCTATGTGAGTTGTGTCGTCGTTTAAAAGGACTTCATCAAACTAAAATAATGTTCTTATTGAGAGAAGAGATACTGGGGAAATATAAATTATTATTTTTTATTTTTAAAACCATATCGTTTAAAAGGACTTCATCAAACTAAAATAATGTTCTTATTGAGAGAAGAGATACTGGGGAAATATAAATTATTATTTTTTATTTTTAAAACCATATCGTTTAAAAGGACTTCATCAAACTAAAATAATGTTCTTATTGAGAGAAGAGATACTGGGGAAATATAAATTATTATTTTTTATTTTTAAAACCATATCGTTTAAAAGGACTTCATTAAACTAAAATAATGTTCTTATTGAGAGAAGAGATACTGGGGAAATATAAATTATTATTTTTTATTTTTAAAGAAACCATATCGTTTAAAAGGACTTCATCAAACTAAAATAATGTTCTTATTGAGAGAAGAGATACTGGGGAAATATAAATTATTATTTTTTATTTTTAAAACCATATCGTTTAAAAGGACTTCATCAAACTAAAATAATGTTCTTATTGAGAGAAGAGATACTGGGGAAATATAAATTATTATTTTTTATTTTTAAAACCATATCGTTTAAAAGGACTTCATCAAACTAAAATAATGTTCTTATTGAGAGAAGAGATACTGGGGAAATATAAATTATTATTTTTAATTTTTAAAACCATATCGTTTAAAAGGACTTCATCAAGCTAAAATAATGTTCTTATTGAGAGAAGAGATACTGGGGAAATATAAATTATTATTTTTTATTTTTAAAGCCATATCGTTTAAAAGGACTTCATCAAACTAAAATAATGTTCTTATTGAGAGAAGAGATACTGGGGAAATATAAATTATTATTTTTTATTTTTAAAACCATATCGTTTAAAAGGACTTGATCAAACTAAAATAATGTTCTTATTGAGAGAAGAGATACTGGGGAAATATAAATTATTATTTTTAATTTTTAAAACCATATCGTTTAAAAGGACTTCATCAAACTAAAATAATGTTCTTATTGAGAGAAGAGATACTGGGGAAATATAAATTATTATTTTTAATTTTTAAAACCATATCGTTTAAAAGGACTTCATCAAACTAAAATAATGTTCTTATTGAGAGAAGAGATACTGGGGAAATATAAATTATTATTTTTTATTTTTAAAACCATATCGTTTAAAAGGACTTCATCAAACTAAAATAATGTTCTTATTGAGAGAAGAGATACTGGGGAAATATAAATTATTATTTTTTATTTTTAAAACCATATCGTCCAAAGCAAAACATTTTACTGCCACTGTTTTGCAGGGGGTTACATAGGAAAAAGGTTATGAGAAAGAGTGTCTGGTTATAGGGGGCGTCAGGAACTGGGTAAGAGAAGGATAAAAATACTGATATAAGTGGAATGGACGGAGAAAAGAGCATGAGAGAGGGTGAAGGTTAATGAGCTAAGAGATGGCAAATGACTTCACATTTAAATTCTTGGAGATTGTAGCTCTCGGGGAATCAGGTAAATGGAATGAATTCCACTTGAGGGAAGTGCGTGAAAAGAAGCTGAGGAGTAGAATTTGTGCTATCAATTTATTGATTTCACAGTAAAAGGGTGGGACTTACTTGCTAATTTTGTGGCTCGAGTAAATTTATATATCGGAGGCACCAGTGAGCTAAGATCATCGGAGTAGAAGTCGTGAAAGTATTTGTAGAAAAGACACAAGGAAGGCACATTGCGCCGGTTAGAATTTATCAGAACTGCCAGGTCAACTGCCAAGTCGGGATTTGTTACATTACAGATTCTACGTTGTATTTTGTCAAGGACACCTTTGTGGATAGCAGGAAAATAGGAAATGTCAGAGGGTGGGTGATAGGCGGGTAAGGATAACGAGAATGGTTAAATATAGGAAATATCAGAGGGTAAGTGATAGGCGGGTAAGGATACTGAGAATGAGGGGTGGGTAGATTAGAGTGTTCTGAGAATAATTGGGAGTTAGTGTGATAGGAGGTGTATTGACCCTACATTTAAACACCTGGAGATTGTAGCTGTCGGGAAAGCAGACTTGTGAAAAGGAGTTTCACAAACGGTAAGCGCGAGAAAAGAAGCTGTTGGAGTAGAATTTACGGTTACATCTTATTTGTTTAACTGTAAAAGGGTGGGACCTAGTTGCTAATCTAGTATCTCGTGTAAATTCGTGCTTCTAGAAAAAATTGACAGGTAAATTTGACAGTAACAAGACATAATGAGTCATGAACTTCACATGGGAGCGACTAGTAAACTGCATAAACCTAGTATTAAACGGCAAAATTTGCTAAGATAATAATTACAATAATAATAACGAGGTTTAAATTGTGAGAATTTAACCGTTTTCTTATTCTAGACAAAGAACGACATTTGTCTATATTTCTGAGATGTGGTAGTATTTACAGTATTTAAATTATTCCGACTATTGTCCTCATCTTTCTTGCTATTTGTACGACGTTTCTTAATAGATGATTCTATTTGTCTATATTTCTGAGATGAGGTAGGTTTTACAGTATCTAAATTATTCGGACTATTGTCCTAATCTTTGTTGCTATTTGTACGACGTCTAATAATAGATCATTCTATTTGTCTATATTTCTGAGATAAGGTAGTATTTAAAGTATTTACATTATTCGGACTATTGTCCTCATCTGTGTTACTATTTCTACGATGTTTCGGCCGCTGTACGCTCCGGCCTTCTTCATGTGCTTAGAAGTTCGAACCGAATATTTTGTTACAATAGCTGGGACATGTGTCTTTAAGGACACATGGCCCAGTAGATGTAGACATTTGTTAGAGACTTGATTCTTAGATTTGTGAGTTCAATACCGGACAAATAATTTGGAGGGTTATAGGTACCTAACTCATTATCAAGGCTTTACGCAAAGAAATAGAGTTCATATTCTCCCTGTGCTTGTAAAAAAATGGGGTTCGGTTCGAAAATGCTAGCATCTGAAGAAGGCCGGAGCGTACAACGGCCGAAACGTCTTACAAATAGCAACAAAGATGTGAAGAATAGTCCAAATAATGTAAATACTGTGGAGAACGACATGTGAAAGCAGCGAGGAAACTACATAAAGAAATGGAAGGTTACACCGGAAAACATGGCTAACATGATAATAATAGCGTGATAAATCAAAAGGTATTGTTTAAATTTGGAGAAACGTTTTTGCCAAAGATGATACGTAAGGTACCCTGGTCTTTGGTTTGCGAAGAAAATATAATGTTGTGTTCTCTTATTTATCTTAATGATATGAGTTCTGGATATACCAGTTTCTTGACAGGTACCTTTTTCTTTGTTAAGTACCTTGAATGGTAGCGTCTATGAATCAGCGACTGCTTTTTGTTTTTTTTAGTTTGAATTTTGTTTAATAGCATATCAATCTTTAATACAAAAAAGGTGGGGTTTTAAGGGAATTTTTTTGTTCGGTTATACTGAGAATTATGCTTTAGTTAGATTTTAATTAATTAAAAAAAATGAAAATGTCTTCTAGTTATGTGTTCAAAATTGTTTGGCTGAGAATTTTTTTCTTTCAAAAAATGTGTTATGGTAATAATTTATTCTTCAAAAATGTAAATTCTTCTGTAAAAGTCTATTTTTATGTGTATATATATATATATATATATATATATATATATATATATACTTAAAAGTCTATTTTCATGCATATATTTCTATAAAAGTGTATTTTTATACTTTCATAGTGTTTTGACCCCAGTTTGAAGGGTTAACTATATTTCCATAGCTGTGGCCTTAACAGATGCTACCACTCCGGGTCAGGGTGGACCTGGGAACAACAGCAAATAAGGGGTGGTCTTATGATCCTCACAACCTCCCAATCAAAGGTATTGCTGCCGGATGCAGTCCACCATCATGCCCGAACACAGTTTCCTTTTTTTTTCCTTGTCCTGTATATATGGTATCTCATATTGCGTCATATCCTATTAGATTTCGTAAAAAAACGGAAGGAAAATATACATTTTTATTTCGCTTGGTAGATATATTTTCAGTGACAGAAAAAGGACGATTTGAATAGACAGGTTAATCACACACTGATAGATGGAAATATGTATAGACAGATAGAAATATTCAAGAAAAAGATTGCGATAGATAGATAGATAGATAGATAGATAGATAGATAGATAGATAGATAGATAAATAGATAGATAGATAAGAATTTAAACATATACTTTTGTGGACATAATTGGATTAAAAACGTAGATAGATAGATAGATAGATAGATAGATAGATAATATTAACCAGTCATTACATTCAAGTTTTACGAGAGATCTAAACGCATTTTTTGTGATAAAATGAACGCCATGACACTTTGGATATATGAAACGGGAATGTGGTACTTCTTGGAATTCACACAGAAAGCTCCAGTACATATATTTCAGAGTATTTAGGTATCAATCTGAGAAATGTACAGAGGGTTTAGAAAGAGTTCGATGAGTCTAATGGTGATCACCACCTCAACCAACATAATGTAACTTGAGAAAATTTCTGCCCTTTGTCAAAAGGGAAACTGCTGGAAGACCTTATGTCTGGCCACAAGCTTCTACGTCCTGTCACACAACTAGGAGTGCCAAGTTACGGCTGTCTCACAATATTTGCTAGCTTATCACTCCCTTATATCTGATCACCTAAGTTCCCAGTGAGGTACCAACAGAACTCTTTGTGACACCAAAGATGAAGGAAAGGCAATTATTATAGCAGCATTCACCAACTTAAGAAAGAAAACTGCCCAATAGAGATGCTGGTTATTCAGAAGTCGTCTGGAAGCAGCGGTGGAAGCCAAAGACGATCTTATTTGATAAATATTCTGTTTAGTATTCCAAGATAGCTTTTTGTAATTTAGGTAAATATATCCGTTAAAAACAGATGTTAGTGCTATGTTCATATTAGCTAATCCAGGTAAATTTCTAAAAAATCACAGGCGTACAAATTCTGCAGTGTAATTCCTTCTCCCTGTTATAATTATTTGTTAAATTAGTTTTAACCAGACCTAATTTCAAATCAGAGATGCCACCCAGTGAGATTTCCTCTCGTTTTCCTTGCGACTTGACCTTTATAATGTGCCCGCTATCGTCAGAAATTGACGAACGTCATTTTTCTGTAATATATAGGAATGAGGAGAGAAAATGCATTAAGATGGTGAGCATGTGTGATTTGGGAATTTTTAATGTAAATACGTATGCCAGCTAATCCAACTCGCAAGGAACTAATTTTTATATCTCTTTTACGTCTCACGTATTTTGGTAGTCGTATATAATTATTGTTTATTTCGTGTGGGTTCGACATATGTTACTGTTGAAGAAGATAATTCCGATTGTTTGCCAAAGGCCTGCACGAAAATTTTATAAATGTTAAATTCGTGTCGAGTATCCAACACTTATCTGCTCAATCTTACACTTTTTGCATCGAAAGATAAATAAAATAATAACAAAATAAAACTATGTCAATGCAGAGATATAAATACACACACACACACACACACACACACACACACATATATATATATATATATATATATATATATATGAATATTTATCCATTTAGGGTGACAAACAGATTAAACACAAAAACGCACACGCATATATATATATATATATATATATATATATATATATATATAGATAGATAGATAGATAGATAGATAGATAGAAAGAACAATTTTGATAGGTAGATAGATGGATAAATTGAAACATAGATAGATAGCTAGATAGATAGATACATAGTAATAACAAGTTGATTATATATATATATATATAGATAGATAGGTAGATAGATAGATAGATAGATAGATAGATAGTAAGAACAAGTTGTTTAGATAGATAGATAGATAGATAGATAGATAGATAGATAGATAGTAAGAACAAGTTGATTAGATAGATAGATAGATATTAAGAACAAGTTGATTAGATAGATAGATAGATAGATAGATAGATAGATAGTAAGAACAAGTTGATTAGATAGATAGATAGATAGATAGATAGATAGATAGTAAGAACAAGTTGATTAGATAGATAGATAGATAGATAGATAGATAGATAGATAGATAGATAGTAAGAACAAGTTGATTAGATAGATAGATAGATAGATAGATAATGTTCGTAATATGCATCTGATGAATACGTATGTATATTTATTAGTATATAATTAATAGCTCTGTTTATACTACATTGTTTTATTACCACCTGAATAATATTTCTATAAATGTGTGCATTCCTATATATATATATATATATATATATATATATATATATATATTTCACACACACACAAAACACACAAACAAAAACACACATAAGCACAAACACACATATATAGTTTTTTTTTTTTGTTTTTTGGAGAGAATGTGGCAGCGCAAAGATGCCAGTAATTTCACCTCCAAGGATTATTGGCGGCTGTGCAAACATGTGCTGAATAACAGGAGATTCTCCACCCTTCCCTTAATCAATAAATTCGATGTCCTTACGGCATCTGTGGACAAGGCCGATTGCTCTGCTCGCAGATTCTCATCGAACTCTACATTTGACTCGTCTGGAATACCTGCACTGGACTTCACTCTTAGAACTGATGCTCAACTGAAAAATGTTTACATACCTCCGTTCCTGGTACCTATGATAATACCAAAACTTGACCTCCATAAGGCGGGCCCAAAGTCATAGGATCCAGGCCATTGTCCTGAAGATATGTTCCCCTGAACTCTGCTCTGTCCTCTCTAAAATGAATAATTATGTATTTCTTTTTCCGGATTTCCTGCCTGCAGGAAATCTTCCTCTGCGGTTCCCGTATTTAAGGACTTAGGGGAACCCTTGGACCCATCCAACTATCGCCCTATCAGCCTCCTACCAATTTTCGGAAAAGTGTTCGAAGCTATTATCAATGCTGAGATAGTTCAACATCTTGCTGCCCATAAACTATTCTCAGACAGACAGTGAGTATTCCGATTTGCCAGGTCTACTGCCGATACTCTAATGACTATCACTGAGTACTTATACCAGGCCCTCGATGTCGGGCGAGGCTCGTGCTATCGTCTTGCATATCCCCAAGTTTTGATAGGGTTTGACACGCTGGCTTCTTTGCAGGCTACAGAGTTATTGTATCACGAGACGCTTGCTTGATCCAATCTTTCATACCTAACTAAATAAGGAACATCGTTTTAAATGGGCATGCCTCCACATCCTACCGCAAGAACGCTGGTGTTCCGAAGGGCTCTATCCTAGGCCCGATGCTCTTATCCAATGGACTCCAGTAAAAGAAAAAGATATAAGGGGTGATGTAGACAGAACTGGTGTCAAATGGATAAGAGTATCTGCATATATATATATATATATATATATATATATATATATATATATATAAACTTATTTCTAATTGGAACTCTGTGTGTGTGTGTGTCCGTTACCATATGCCATATGGACTCTGAAACGGCTGAACCGATTTTCTTGAAAATTTACACAGTTGTACTATAAGCGTCTGCGAGTGTTCTTAGTTAGGTTTTGT
Organism: Ascarosepion bandense; assembly: GCA_037127315.1. NCBI lineage: Eukaryota > Metazoa > Mollusca > Cephalopoda > Sepiida > Sepiidae > Ascarosepion > Ascarosepion bandense. The sequence goes on from JBBBDQ010002110.1 coordinate 642,621, forward strand.
GTCAAGGTACCCCCGATAAATATCGAAAATCGATAATCTAATAAATCGTGTTATAGAAGGAATGGTCTGATTTTATTCAAATTTGATACACTCATAGAAAAGACGTAGGAAACAATATTCAGAAGTTTCAAGGTTGCAGTTCTTACAATATTGCAGAAAATCGATAATATATATATATATATATATATATGTAAGGCAAGATATTTGTGTGTGTGCCTGTTTATCTGCCTGTATGTCTGTATTTTTTTCAGCCCTTTTATTTATGTGTTTGCTTGGGGTTTGGCTCTAAGTAGTTATAATTGTAGTTCTTAGTCTCGGCCATGATACCATTTACTCAGAGGACTTATTTAGCCTTCAAATTTCAGTTTACGACGAAAAAACCTTATTTGATATCGATACCAGGAAATCAAAATTTGACTTACATCCAATCATTTTTCTTTCAGTCCACGGTTCCGCTTTAACTGGAAACAACTATTGCTTTTTAACCTTTCGTACCAACGTCTAAAGAGTCTGAGCTCCAGGACCATGGATTAGTTTTAAATCTTTCATTACACCCGAGTAATGCCGTGCTATATAGCTAGTATATATATATATATATATGTTTGTGTGTGTGTGTATGCAAATTCTCTAATGATTGTATGCAGTCTTTCGAAGAAGAATTTATAAAAGAGTAAAATGTTAGATTGAGATATAATTCCTATTTTATTATTTTCTTCATTCTATTATCATGTCGGATTCAGATCCATATGCTGTATTCATGTGTACATACATAAATACATACGTACATGTATATATATATATATATATATATATATATATATATATATATATATATATATATATATTGTTTAATTACTTAGTTTTTGATCATAATAAAATTAGACTAGTGTACATTTGTATTAAAAATGTTCAATACAATTATATATATATATATATATATATATATATATATATATAGATATATATTTTGTAATGTAACATATTATTTTTTTATCAGTTCGACTGATTTTTTATCGTTTTAGAAGTTATTTTCTTTTTGTGGAAACTGATCTGTGAATAGAAACCCCGTTCATTAATTAAAGAGTATATTTATTATTTTCATCTATCAGCCTGAATATTTGGAGACCATATATTTTGTGCTGTATTGGCTATATGAAAATCAATAAGCCCTATATTTATGCTGTAATTCCAGGAAACAATTTCAAAGTAAATTACAGAAAATAGCAAGATCTTGTTGTCACTAATCAAAATAACCCCTTTCAAATCTAAATTATCCATTCCCAATATAGTGTATCAATTTCACTGCCCAGTAAAAAACTAATTAACTAGTAGCAAAATCTACTACTAAGAAGATTGGGTCACTATGTCGATCCAGGATGTTTTTTCCACCTGAATCCATCCTGCATATATACAAGTCAACCATCCGTACGTGCATGGAGTACTGCTGCTATTTATGGTCAGGTGCCTCTGCCGTTCTCCTCAGTGTTCTTGACAGGCTCCAGAGGAGAGTCTGTAATGTGATCGGTACTGATCTGGCGACTCGACTGCAGCCACTTCCCCATCGTCGAAATGTGGCCTCCTTTTGTCTCTTCTATAAATACTTTCATGGCTTCTGCTCGGACGAGCTTAAGTCACTGATGCCTCCTAAACAGGTGTTTACTCGTGCAACCAGACTGGCAACTGGGTCCCACCCATTCACAGTCAGGTTAGCCAAATGCAGACGACAATTCTACTCCTGCAGCTTCCTCCTGTGGAACACGCTCCCGTATTTTTGCTTTCCTGACGGCTACAACCTCCAGAAATTTAAATGTAATGTCAATACTCATCTACTAACCACTGGACTCTAGCTCTCTCCCCTCCCCTGTATAACCTTCTTTTTCTCTTCACCTATGTATCTGTAATCGCACCTCCTTTCTCAGCTTTCTGTTGTTCCTTTCTAACTAGTTTGTACTCGTCACTCTTTTCTTATTAATCTCTTTACATTTATGTAGCCCCCTGTACATCAGTGGCGTTTCCGCCTTGCTCGGGGTGAAATGATTAAAAAAAAAAAAACTATATCGGAAAATCTAGCAACTTCTTAAGTAAACGCTTCACATGTCCTTTATCAGATCAAAGAGCGATTAAACAAAAATCTATTAATCCAAAATCTTCTAAACACTTATTAAGCATTCTGGTTGAAAACAAAATTACTATGTAAATCAAACTACCGAAATCATCTGACAATAAGAGAGGGAATTGTAGATCAAACATTTCTCCCTAGTTATCGTCTTCAGCTGAGTGGGGTGATGAAAGCTTAAATAAATGCTCCCTGGAAATCTGCCCTTGTTCATATCAGAATGGCTCGGAGTAAACGCTCTTATTCAAATACCAAATCCTTTGTTTTCTTTACAAGATTTTTTTTGACAATTACTTTTTTTCCTTTTTTTAAACGGTTTATTGGAATTATTTTTGCCTCAAAATCATTTTGTCTACTTTCTTGTTTTGTTTAGTTCTCCATTTCTCTGTTTTGTAAAATCTTCTCATTTGCAGTGTGATTTGTCTTTCAATTCCCGCCTCGCTTCCACTCAAATCATCCTTTTTGTGCCTGTTTGAAAATTGTTGACAATTAAGGCAAATTTTCTTTTCCAAATAAACTTCTCCTTTTGAAGTATTTAAGCTTCATTGATTCAGTTTACCGACTCAAATTCAAAACGAAAAAACCTTCCCTTGTTTGAAATTTTCCTCTTCGTTTTTTAAAACGATGTATCGTCTATCGCACCAGCAGATATGCATTGATGGTAGATATCTGGTAATAGATATAGAACGCTTAAACAACCAGATTATGAACGTAAATGCACATAGATCAAAATAGTGTTTTGCCAGACTAATTTTAGTAAAATATGTAACATTATTGGGGGAAAAAAGGAGCTTGTATCTCGGCCCACTAGACTTCGGCAAAGTAAATTTGGCAATGAAAAGAATTGAGATAGATAGATAGATAGATAGATAGATAGATAGATAGATATGAACAGACTGAGATAGATAGATAGATAGATAGATAGATAGATAGATAGATATCCACAGACTGAGATAGATATATAGATATGAACAGACTGAGATAGATAGATAGATAGATAGATAGATAGATAGATAGATAGATAGATATGAACAGACTGAGATAGATAGATAGATAGATAGATAGATAGATAGATAGATAGATAGATATCCACAGACTGAGATAGATATATAGATATGAACAGACTGAGATAGATAGATAGATAGATAGATAGATAGATAGATAGATAGATATCCACAGACTGAGATAGATAGATAGATAGATAATCAATAAGCAGCCGTCTCATACATATCCACAGACTTATATAGATAGATAGATAGATATCCACAGACTTAGATAGATAGATAGATAGATATGAAATGTTTGCGGCAGATAAGAATAGGTTTACTTACATTTAATGAATGAGGAAACAAAAATTACTTGTGAAATGGTCAACAGATGAAAAGTAACACAAAAAAAAACCCTTTAAAATTGTTAACCAAGTAGCCGAAAGATTTTGTACAATAGACATTAAGGACAGTTTTTATTCACCCTCCTTCCCAAAAACGGAAAAATATAAGAACACTGGAAAAACTCAATAAAATTCTCTTTATCCGTCATATTTAAACAAAGATGTTTAATTGTAAGGTTGCTACCCATATATGTATTAGTCTTATATATCTATACCGTATATTCACGCGTAGAAGCCGACCTTATGATAAGTCCATCAGTCAAGTGCCATACCTGAAACACGCTTGGGCGATCATGTCTCGAAAGAGATATGACTGACTGGGCAGGAGATTTTCCCGCAGTAGGTTGCCATTGCGTTTTTGCGGTAGACTGGTTGCCAGCCAAGGCTATAGAACACAATCTGTCCTGTTATTTAACCCATAACTGGAAGGAAGAGCCGGATTAATACCTTTCCCAAGGGTATTTATGCGTAAGTGAATGCAATGAGTTCAATTGGAATTCGTACTCGACACCCCAATTTCTCGTTCCGAGCCAATATCCACTGCACCACAACGCACATCTTATTATGATAAGACGAGGTAAAATAATATAGCAAATGGTTTTGAATTTATTTCATCCCTGTAGTATAAGACGGCTGCTAAGTGATTATATGAAGGTGAAGTGATTGGATATGTTGTTACTTACTGTATACTTGAAAATTTAACCTAATAACAAACAGAATTCTTTGTTTTCCTAGGCACATCCCCTAATAGGGTAAACTATCGTTTTGTTTACGTGAACTGTTTCGAATTCTGAAAATCCTTCTTCCTTTTCTTTTCTTAAATTTTTATTTATCTTAAAAATACAGATTGCACATTATCCTAAATGCTGTTTTTTAGCACTAAAATGATAATAGATTTTTAAATAGAAATGAATATTATGTTATCCTCAATGATATTACTGCCGAAATTAACTCTACCATGATGATTGTCGAAAGTTGAACGAAAGATAATGGTTGCTGTGAACGGAATCGTAACTAGATGTTTAGATTTTCTCAGCATGGAGACAAGTTAATTTTATTGATGTAATATTATTCTTCGAATAGGCAATTTATGATGAAGTTTTGCCAGTCATATATAAGGGAAGAAATATTTTTTTATTACTTTATGAATATATTCATAATCTGAATCTTTTCATGTACGTTATTGGTTAACTCACCGAGGTCGAGTTTAGCAAACCGACAAACATTAGAATTTTTTCTGGAACCGTAGTATAAGACGCCTCACAGAATTATATATAACCGAATGTAAATTGTATAAGTATATATAATCAAATATATATAATATATGAAACATAGATGTATTTTTGCAGTAATTTGCTAGTTCGTTTCAAAACTAAGAAGACTTATCATCCATTTTAATGACTTGTGCTACACTAAACCCTTACCTTAGATAAGAGTAAAATAATCTCTGGAAAGGCACGACTCTTAAAAGAAGAGATTTATTTCTTGTTAATAACGTGACAGATACAATCAGTCTTACTCTCTCTCTCTCTAACTTATATATATATATATATATATATATATATATATATATATATATATGTTTGTATTTGTGTGTGTGTGTGTGTGCGTGTGTGTGTGTATTTTTCTTTGTGATTAATTTTTTTCTTTTCATCTTTTGACTGTTTGAGATGTATTTTTTGTGTTTTCTCGTCCTAACGATGGAACTATTCTTATCTGTCAGTTTGATCATATCTATCTATCTATCTATCTATCTATCTATCTATCCCAGTATGTTCATTATCTATCTATCTATCTATCTATCTATCTATCTATCTATCTATCTATCTATCTATCTATCCCAGTATGTTCATTATCTATCTATCTATCTATCTATCTATCTATCTATCTATCTTATCCCAGTATGTTCATTATCTATCTATCTATCTATCTATCTATCTATCTATCTATCTATCTATCTATCTATCTATCCCAGTATATTCATTATCTATCTATCTATCTATCTATCTATCTATCTATCTATCTATCTATCTATCTATCCCAGTATGTTCATTATCTATCTATCTATCTATCTATCTATCTATCTATCTATATATCTATCTATCTATCCCGTCTTCCATTATCTATCTATCTATATCTATCTATCTATCCCAGTATGTTCATTATCTATCTATCTATCTATCTATCTATCTATCTATCTATCTATCTATCTATTCATTCATTATCTATCTATCTATCTATCTATCTATCTATCTATCTATCTATCTATCTATCTATCTATCTATCTATCTATCCCAGTATGTTCATTATCTATCTATCTATCTATCTATCTATCTATCTATCTATCTATCTATCTATCCCAGTATGTTCATTATCTATCTATCTATCTATCTATCTATCTATCTATCTATCTATCTATCCCAGTATGTTTCATTATCTATCTATCTATCTATCTATCTATCTATCTATCTATCTATCTATCTATCTATCTATCTATATATCTATCTATCTATCCATTCATTCATTATCTATCTATCTATCTATCTATCTATCTATCCCAGTATGTTCATTATCTATCTATCTATCTATCTATCTATCTATCTATCTATCTATCTATCTATCTATCTATCTATCTATCTATATATCCCCGTATGTTCATTATCTATCTATCTATCTATCTATCTATCTATCTATCTATCTATCTATCTATCTATCTATCTATCCCAGTATGTCCATTATCTATCTATCTATCTATCTATCTATCTATCTATCTATCTATCTATCTATCTATCTATCTATCTATCTATCTATCTATCCCAGTATGTCCATTATCTATCTATCTATCTATCTATCTATCTATCTATCTATCTATCTATCTATCTATCTATCCCAGTATGTTCATTATCTATCTATCTATCTATCTATCTATCTATCTATCTATCCCAGTATGTCCATTATCTATCTATCTATCTATCTATCCCAGTATGTTCATTATCTATCTATCTATCTATCTATCTATCTATCCCAGTATGTTCATTATCTATCTATCTATCTATCTATCTATCTATCTATCTATCTATCTATCTATCTATCTATCTCAGTATGTTCATTATCTATCTATCTATCTATCTATCTATCTATCTATCTATCTATCTATCTATCCCAGTCTCCTTCTTTTCATTCTTTCTATCTATCTATCTTAGTGTGTTTATATCTATCTATCTCTATCTATTTATTTATCTATTGTTCTATTTATCCTTCTTACTAATTCTTTGATTTCTAGAAACATGTATATATGTTTGATTGTAGTTGTATGTATGTGTTTCTTTCTGAATACATGAGTGCGTGTATGTGTATGTGTATGTGGACTCACATACTAATTTCAGCAAAATAGATATAGAGACACCCATATACAGGCTGAAAAAGTATTTCCTTCTTCAACTTGTTTTGCATCATTTTCAATCGATATAGTATTTTGCTTTCGGCATTTCCCTTCGCTGTCTGCCTTCAGGGTGCGTGGGGTTTGCAAATCTTGTTGAGACGTTAAAATACGTTTTTGATATAAATTATAGAAAGAAAAACTGACTCACACATATATTAATTTGTATTTATTTTTTTATCGAGAATTCTGTTCACTGTTTAAATTAACGTCAAATATTGAATAAATTTTGAAATATCCTAGTAAATATAGACAGTACTGTGCAAAAGTATTAGGACAAGAACTATTTTATCTTTTATGAAGCATATTGACAGAATATAAACAATTTAATTAAAGTAATTTTCATTTATTTTCTTCTTCTTTTTACCTTATGTTCACTCTATTTTTTTATTTTTAACTTATTTCATTATTTTATTATTGTTTTATATAAATATTTATGTATTTTAATGTGTTTCGTTCCCCGAAAAAAATTGACTACAATTATTCACCCTTGAGTAATACGTACAAACCCTTTCCCTTTACAAAATTTACTCTGTAATACTAATTTAGTTTCCATGATTACATTTTCTAAATTAATATTTAACTTTCAATCTAAACCACATGAACATATTAAAAAAGTGGCATCCCAGATTAATAATTGATAAGGTCCATGAACAACGCGAGAACAAAAAATAAACATTCAAAACCACAACCAGTCAGTTCATATTATGCACTGATGATTGCATAAAGAAATGAAACTATGAATATATATATATATATATATATATATATATATATATACGTATCTCTGATGATTAAAACATCCATTTGCATTATATATTTGTTTTAATTCAAATAATAATATGAGTTTCTTTTTAAATCAGTAATTCCTTTTCTAAAAGAGAGCAATCGTGGTCTCCAGTGTGCTTCGCCTTTCACAAAGAACCTTTTTTTTTCTTATCTTGAAAACTGACTAAAATTCTGCTGAATCAGGAATATTGTGAATCAGAGGAAATAATTGGCTGGTTTCTGATACAAAGTCTAACGTGATTATTTGCATCCGTGACTTAAGATATTTATTCGACTGAACAATTTTTCCCCATCAAAGAATATATATATATATATATATATATATATATATATATATATATATATATATATATATAGTACTGTGCAAAAGTATTCGAACAAGAACTAATTTATATTTTATAAGGCATATTGACAGAAAATAAACAATTTAATTAAACTAATTTATTTGATTTACTCAACAAATGCTTTAACAAGAGAAATACGTGTTACAAAATAAATTTTATATTTAGTATAAGAGCCTTTTGCTTAGATCACAGCCTTCATTCTGTCAGGCATTGACATCACTAGCTTTTTCAAGGTATCTAATGGTATCTCCTGCCAAGCAGCTTGTATTTCTTCCCAAAGTGTGTCTTGCAAAGTAACATTAGATTTATCAATTTTTGTATCCAAATAACCCATAGATGTTCAATAGGATTGAGATCAGGGCTTTGTGGGGGCCAATTCAAATTCTGAAGCGTTCCTTTCTCTTACTTTTTAGGTAAAATTTCTTACAAAGGTTTGTTTTTCACTCTGTATTTGAATTTCAGTGAGGTTTTTAGAAAAATCACCCCTGTCCTAATATTTTTGCACACTACCGGGTGTTTGGAAAAGTGTTAAGACAGGGGTGATTTTAAACGTTATTTTGATGCCTCATAAAAGATAAAATAGTTCTTCTTTACATACTTCTGCACACTACTATATATATATATATATATATATATATATATAATGAAAGAGAGAGAGAGAGGGGTGGAAAGAGAGAAAAACTGACTGTATCTGTCACGTTATTAACAAGAAACAAATCTCTTCTTTCAAGAGTCGTGCTCTTCCAGACTGAGTTTTCATGTTTCTCCAAAATTCCCACTCATTGGTAGCACATATTGAGTGCTGTCTTTGTACTCTCTCTCTTAATCCCTCTTCTATGCCAGATTCCTTCTCTAATTCACCACTTCCATATATCCAATGAGTATCAAATTCTCCAAACCAACATTCTTAATTATATACCCCCAAAATTTAAATGATCATTCTCTGATTAAAATATAAGTGTCCATTTACCTTCTCTTTTCCCGAAGACATTCTCGTTTTTTGCATTCTTCGTCAATGTTATACTGAGCACCCTTTCCTAGAACCACATTTCTGTTGCATCAATTATATTCATCATCTGAGAGGAGATTGTCTAACATTCTCTACATTATGTTGAACGAAATTATCTTGTTAATACTTTGCTTAGCTTTATCAAGACAATATTCCTTATTCCAACTCATCGTTTATCTTTGAAACATTTTCAATCAACTTATAAACACAACTGTGATATTAACATTTATGTTTGAATACATACTAATAAAATTTTCAAAATTGATTACCTCTCGTTTCTCACGAACTATGAAATAAATGATAAGATTGTGACCATTTTCAGATGAGGAATATGTTTATTTGTATATCTAATGTATTATCGAACACGTCAATAAAATAAAAGGAAAAAGATAATCGAAAAGGAAAATTATTCAAGGAAAAATATTAAAAAATACAAGTAATATATATATATATATATATATATATATATATATATATATATATATATATATACTAGCAGTTTAGCCCGACGTTGCTCGGGTGTAATGAAAGCTTTAAAACTAATCTATGGTCCCGGAGCTCGGACTCAGCCTAAAGAATATTTGTGTGAAGTGTGGTGAGAATCGGATAAAAATTGTGGATTTGTATAAAGGACATACAGGCAGATAAACAAATACACACACAAACATCTTGCCATTTATATATATATATATATATATATATATATATATATATATATATATATATATGTATATTATCGATTTTCTGCACTATTGTAAAACTGAAACCTTGAAACGTCTGAATATCGTTTCTTATGTCTTTGTCTATGAGTGTATCAAATTTGATTAAAATTGGACAACTCCTTCTATAACCCGTTTTATTCGATTATCGATTTTTGATATTTATCGGGGGTACCTCGACACAAAACATAGCTAAAAACACTCGCAGACACTTATAGTACAACTGTGTAAATTTTCAAGAAAATCGGTTCAGCAGTTTTGGAGTCTGACACACACAGACACACACACAGACAAAGTTCCATTTATAAATAAGTATAGATATATATGAAAATTATAAGTATCACGGGAAAAATAATATATTAACAACAATATTGATGACTATAATATATGATAAATAACGAGAGGACCATAATGCTCAAGACATAATTCTGTAGAGAGCACTGACAAAAATCTATTTTCTTTTATTTTTTATTACCTCTTTTGCAGGTCATGTGAATTAACCTTGTGTCCCATACCTCCTATCCCTTGTATCTCTTAGTAATTTTGCTTACGTTATCCGGTATTCATTCGAACAAGCTGGTAGGTGGCTTGATACATACTCTTATCCCTTTTGTATTCGACACGAATTCGTACGAGTGCCAAATAATCCAATGCTTCCTTCGTTATGCATCAGAGAAATACCAGCTGTTTCTTTCTGACACTGACTAATTTGTCACACATAGAATTGAGATACTGACATTCCCTAATTTGTAACCGATAGAATTTAGATCCTGACATTTGAAGTATCATTCCTCTCCATTTTCGTATTAACATTGGGGGAATTGGTTTACCGTTTCTGGAAGAGGATAATGTTACCCTAGTCAGACTACGTGCCGTGATGGTCATATTTCGGTTCCTATATTTAGACTAAAGATGTGCGTTGTGATGTACTGGATACCGACACAGAAGGAGAGATCGGAGAGTCGAGTTCAAATTCCAGTCCAATTGTTTGCATTCCCTTACCCACAAATACCTTTGGGAAAGATATTAATCCGTCTCTTCCTTACAGCTATGGGTTAAATAACGGGACAGATTGAACTCTGTAGCCTTGGCTGACAACCAGTCTACCACAGAATGTAATAGCAACATACTGCGGGAGAATCTTATGCCCAGTCTGTCATGTTTCAAAAGAGACATGATCGCCTAAGCGTGTATCACGGATGGCAGTCAACTGACTGAATATAATAGTTGAGAACAATCAAAACGTCTACTGGTCATAAAGTGGGCGATAAGTTTCATATTGTCATAAAGTAATAAACTGATCCCCCACTAATTATACTTAATATAATAATGTAATATAAGCTATCTCTTCTCCCTCTCAGTTAAGTGCCATACGTGATACACGCTTGGACGATCATGTCTCGAAAGAGACATGACTGACTGGGCAGAAGATTATCCCGCAGTAGGTTGCCATTGCTTTCTGCGGTAGACTGGTTGCCGACCAAGGCTATAGAACCCAATCTGTCCTGCTATTTAACCCATAACTGGAAGGAAGAGACGGATGAATAACTTTCCCAAGGGTATTTGCGCGTAAGTGAATACAATGGATTCAACTGGAATTCGAACTCGACTCCGCGGTTTCTCGTTCCGAGTCGATATCCACTGTACCACAACTCACATTTACTTTCGCGCAAATACCCTTGGGAAAGGTATTAATCCTTCTCTTCCTTCCAGTTATGGGTTAAATAACAGGACAGATTGGGTTCTATAGCCTTGCTGGCAAACAGATCTACCGCGGAAAGTAATAGCAACCTGCTGCGGGAGAATCTTCTGCCCAGCCTGTCATGTTTCTTTCGAGGCATGATCGCCGAAACGAGTATTACGTATGGCTTTCAACTTACTTGGCACGCTCCTCTCTCATTCAACAACAACATGAACATCATCAACAACAACAACAACAATAATAATAATAATAAAAATAATAATAATAATAATATGATAAAAAATGGAACAAAACAACACATTGAAGGAATCCCTGGAAACCCCAGCTTAAGAGATATACAAAAAATTGTCTTAAGTACAGCCCACACACTAAGGAAAACCTTATCTATGTAATGCTAGGGATGATAGTGAAGATAGAAAAACATGAAATGGAGCCATAACAACACGCCACGACCAGCCTTAGGTCTCCCCGCAGACTTGGTTGGTAGTCAGACCAAAGCAGAAATCGAAATATGATGAAAAATGACATAATAATAATAATAATACTATTCTGCATATCATTATTAGCACTAACCAGTCAACTTAATAAGACAGAATGTGGTTATAAAATAGGACAAAAGAAAATAAGCCATCTATTTTACATGGATGACTTGAAGTTATATGCTAAGAATGATAATGAGCTGGAAGGTCTTCTGCAAACTGTAAAATGCTTCAGCGAAGACATTGGAATGAAATTTAATTTGAATAAATGTGCTAAAGCTACAGTTTTACGTGGATCAATACAAGAAACATCCTCAATTAGCCTAGACCCTGCTGTAACAATAAAAGAATTGAAACCAGAAGAAGCTTATAAATACCTAGGTGTAAATGAGAGCGAAAACATTCACAATAAAAAAAAATGAAAGAAATAGTGCGTAAAGAGTACTATAGAAGGCTACGAATGATATTAAAAACTGAATTAAATTCACAGAACAGAGTTATGGCCATTAATAGCCTTGCAATCCCAGTTGTCCAATATAGCTTTAACATCTTAAACTGGATTCTAAACGACATTAGGCGAATGGATGCTAAAACAAGAAAGCTTCTTTCTAAGCATAAGATGCATCATCCAAAGGCTGATGTAGACCGTCTATACATACCCTGTAAAAAAGGTGGAAGAGGTCTTATTCAGCTGGAATTGTCATACAAGACAACAACTATTGGCTTACTAACATACATAGAAACAACAAAGGATTGGATGATACAATTAGTAAGGCAACATGAAGAAAGAAAGAAAAAATATTCAATAATAAAAGAAGGCAGTAAATTCAAACAAGATTTACAGTTAGTAGATTCTGAAGAAAAGCAGAACGGAAGCCAAGAGCCGGCTATTGCGGCAAAGAATATGAAAATGAAAACCAAAGATAAAGCTCTTGAACAGATGAAACAGCGCTGGCAAGACAAACCTCTGCATGGCCAATATCCAGTACGTGCCAATAAATCCAATGTTGACAAAGTTAATACTCATCGATGGTTACGTGCATCTGGATTAAAGTCTGAAACTGAAGGCTTTATTCTTGCAGCACAAGACCAAAGTCTTTTCACGAGAAACTTTCAGGCAAATATTATGCATAATAATATGGATCCAAAATGCAGGTTTTGTGATAAACACCAAGAAACAATAGACCACCTAATCTCAGGCTGTTCTGTGCTTGCCCCAAATGAATATAAAAATCGCCACGATAGAGTTGGGCAATATTTACATTGGGCAATATGCAAACATTATGGAAAAGCTGTAGGCAAACACTGGTATGAACATCACCCAGCACCGGTTACAGAAATAGAAGATGTAACCATTCTATGGGATTACACCATCTACACAGACAGAAAAATTGAAGCAAACAGGCCAGACATTATTGTTAAAAACCAGAAGGATAAAACTTGTCTATTAATTGATATGGCTTGTCCAGCGGATTGTAACATAGCAATCAAGGAATTTGAAAAACTGTCAAAATATAAAGACCTGGAAATTGAAATAGAAAAAATGTGGAAATTGAAAACAAAAGTTGTGCCAGTGATAGTAGGTGCACTTGGAATGATAAAAAATGGAACAAAACAACACATTGAAAGAATCCCTGGAAACCCCAGCTTAAGAGATATACAAAAAATTGTCTTATTAAGTACAGCCCACACACTAAGGAAAACTTTATCTATGTAATGCTGGAGATGATAGGGAAGATAGAAAGACTTGAAATGGAGCCATAACAACACGCCACGACCAGCCTTAGGTCTCCCCGCAGACTTGGTTGGTAGTGAGACCAAAGCAGAAATCGAAATATGATGAAAAATGACATAATAATAATAATAATAAACCAACACTGGTATGAACATCACACAGTACCGGTTACTGAAATAGAAGATGTCACCATTCTATGGGATTACACCATCTATACAGACAGGAAATTTGAAGCAAATATGCAAGGCGTTATTGTTAAAAACCCAAAAGATAAAAACTTGCCTCTTAATTGATATGGTTTGTCTAGCAGATAGTCATATAGTGACCAAGGTATTTGAAAAACTATCAAAATATAAAAACTCGGAAATTGAAATAAAAAATATGTGGAAATTGAAAACAAGAATCGTACCAATGATAGTATTTGCACTTGGAATGATAAAAGATGGAACAGAACAACATATTGAAAGAATTCCTGAAAACCCAAGATTAAGAAATATACAAAAAATTGCCTTGTTAATTACAGCTCACAAAATAAGAACTTTGTCTATGTAACGCTAAGGATATTAATGGAGACAGAATAAAACATGAAATGGAGCTATATCATCACACCACGACTTGCCTTGGGTTTTTCCACAGACTTGGCATGTAGAGCGAACATGGCAGAAATCGAATTATGATGGAATATGACATAATAATAATAATAAGAAGAAGAAGAAGAAGAAGAAGTGATGGTTGATCCGTGTACGTTTTTCCGCGACTACTCGTGTTAATAATTCAAGCATATTGTTGAACGGCTCAGTCAGTCAGTCAGTTAAGTTTCATACGTAATACACACTTGTTCGATCATGTTACGAAAGAGACATGACTGACTGGGCAAAAGATTTTCCCACATTAGATTGCCATTACTTTCTGCGGTAGACTGATTGCCAACTAAGGCTATAGAATCCAGTCTGGCCTGCTATTTAACTCATAACTAGAGGGTATTTGCGCGTAAATGAATACAACGAATTCAACTGGAATTCGAACTCGGCTCTTCGATTTCTCCTTCCGAGTCGATATCCAACACATATCCCTCTAAATAGAAGCAGTTCAAAACTGATTCCATAAGAGACAATTCGGTATACGGCTTTTTATTGTTCTTTCAGCATCACGTCCTAATCTTATTTTTACTACGAGTTCTATTATTACTACTATTATTTGTATTATTACTACTACTATTTGTATTATTAATACTATTAATACTATTATTACTACTACTATTCCTATTATTGCTACTACTATTTCTAGTATTATTACTACTAATTCTATTATTAATACTACTATTTCTATTATTAATACTATTATTTTTATTATTACTACTAATATTCCTATTATTGCTACTACTATTTCTAGTATTACTACTACTATTTCTATTATTAATACTATTATTTCTATTATTAATACTACTATTTCTATTATTAATACTATTATTTTTATTATTACTACTACTATTTCTATTATTACTACTAATATTTGTATTATTATTACTATTTCTATTATTATTACTACTATTTCTATTATTACTACTATTATTTCTATTATTATTACTCCTATTCCTATTATTACTACTATTTCTATTATTAATACTACGATTTCTATTATTACTACTACTATTATTATTGTTACTACTCTTATTTCTATTATTACTACTCTTATTTCTATTATTACTACTACTAATACTACTGAGGTTAACAATCATCAGTAATGGTTGTTACGGGTACTTTTTAGCATATAGTGTTAATAATTCAAATAAATTGTTGATAACACCACGGAGAAAAATTTATGCAGATGAATCCAGAACAGGTTCCTTAAAACACAATTGGGTATATTGTTTGTTTTTTTTATCTGTTGGTCCTACAGTATCACTTGCTTATGTAATCTTTCACTAAGACTACTACTACTACTACTAATACTAATACTAATAATAACAACAACAGAAAAAGGGGATTACACCATCTACACAGACGATTAGATAGAAGAGAAAGACGAACCAATTTGAAAGGAGCAAGGGAAGGATGAAAATACAGGTGTGATGACAGTTGCAAACGTGGAGAGAAAAAAAGGATATTGTCAGAAAAGCTGTCTAAAACTGAAGAGTCTGTAGAGGAGGGGGAACGGTAAATGAGGAAAATGTAGCTAACCAAACTGAGAAGTGACAGTCGGAGAGAAACATATTGGTGGTCAGGTGATTCGAGTGTTGTCACCCTAGCTACAGGGAGGTGTTCACTAACATAGACCCCCCACCAGCGCATGCATACGAACAGTGGAATCCTTCCTTAATAGGGAAAGATAACCATGTATCGAGAAGTCAGAGGAGGAAATTGATGAGTTGAGGTTAGTCTCAGCGAGCGCTAGGATGTCAGGGAACATTTCGTGGAGAAAAGCTTCTACACTACAAAAGTTAGTACGAATGCCCCGGATGTTAGTAAAAGAAATGTTAAGAGATTTTGGTGATTTGAGTTTGACTGGTTGAGGATTTTTTCTAATTCCGTTTTTCATGTTATGGTTTGTTGGTAGGGAGGAAAATTGAGAAGAGGGTGCAGGCAGTCATTATCCACAATAAGCTCTGGGAGGGAAACTGGCTCGGGATGCATCAATGTGCGGCCTCGTGGTTTCCCACCGAAAGCGTTTGCAAGGCCCCTATCCATGCGCGACATAGCACTACAAGAACCCCGATATTATGCAATTGTTAATCAGAGCAGCCGCTCTTGACGCTACACTGGAGTTAGGGCTCCTAATTACCAGTTGGAAGCAGCAACGAGGAAACTGCTCACCCGGTACCTTCACAATGATGAGATGTTGCCACCAACCAAATACATCGTAGGAAATTCACGGAAGCATCAATACTGGGGTCTGAGGAGAGAAAAGAGAAAGCCGGAAACCACATCCTAAACAAGGAACAAGGGATGAGCCTCTACCCCTGTTCAATAGACGTGGGTGGAGTGTGAAGCTACTCCAATTAATAAAAGATAAAGAGAAAAAATGATAAAAATAAAGCCCAAAAATAACGTGAAAAATAAAAGAAAAGAAAAGGAAAAGAAGAGAGAGAAAAACGGGTGATGAATTGCTTTGGTTTAACTTTGTTAAAATCCAACAAACAAATTATTTCTGCCAAGTTAAAAAGAAAAACCAAACATTTAATTAAGCATGAAAAGTATAAAATTAAGCAAAAAATAGGATTTAATTTTCACTATATTTTAAAGAAAGTTGCACCCATCCCAACACATGGTTTCTGCCAGTAAGGTAAAAA
The DNA here is from genome assembly GCA_037127315.1 of Ascarosepion bandense. NCBI lineage: Eukaryota > Metazoa > Mollusca > Cephalopoda > Sepiida > Sepiidae > Ascarosepion > Ascarosepion bandense. The sequence continues at coordinate 659,632 of JBBBDQ010002110.1, forward strand.
ATACATTTCTTTTTAACTCTTTGTCCAAACCAAGTGACATGTAAGCGGGGGTGTGTTGGAAAAAAATAAAAGATGAAAATGAATACGGCAGGTGTTAAGAGGGAGAGAGAAATATATTAGGAAGGGCACAGACAGGCACTAAATGGTGATGATATGGAATCCAAGTATACATTCTTTTTGTCTACAAAGAGAAGGCGGCTTGGATTTTATGTATATTGACTCCAGTGTTTATTCAAGCAAATAGGCCTGAATTTATTGTTAAAAACAAGAAATAAAAAAATTGCCTATTTAATTTATATATCTAGTCCAGCGGATTGTAGCATAGCAACCAAGGAATTGGAAAAACTGTCAAAATATAAAGACTTGGAAATTGAAATAAACAAATATGTGGAAATTGAAAACAATAATCGTGCCAGTGATACTAGGTGCACTTGGAATGATAAAAAATGGAACACAACAACACATTGAAAGAATCCCCGGAAACCCAAGATTAAGAAATATACAAAAAATTGTCTTGTTAATCGCAGCATACACATTAAGGAGAACTTTGTCTATGTAACGCTAGGGATGTTAGGGGAGATAAAAAAAAAACATGAAACGGAGCCATAACAACACACAAGGACCTGCCTTAGGTCTTCCCGTAGATTTGTTAATTAGTGCGATCATAGCAAAAATCGAATTCTGATGGAAAATGAGAACATAATAATAATAATAATAATAATGATAATAATAATAATAATAATAAATAATACATAATAATAAATACGCGATTGGAATTACAACGAGAATGACGTAACGTAACGTTTTTTTTTTTTCCCGTAAACATTAATTTTCCATTTCACCATATTAAACATAAACATTAATTTTTCCCTTCGTATATAATTTTATTTGTATGTTTCTTCTTTTAATGATCCTTAAATAGATTTATTAACTAGTTTTCTAAAGCAAGACAAAGAAAAAAAAATACGACGAAAAGCACTAAAATCTGTTCGATCTACGATATTCTTTCTTAGAAAGAATATGTAATAATTTCTTTATATTTGTTCGTTCATTTTATATATTTATTTATTTTTCGATAATCTTACTCTCGTTGGATTTAATGAAAGAATAACACAGAATAAAGTGGGCCAACAAATTATTTTTTAATTTTACGGTAGTAAACTCAAAGGTATGTCCACTTTTTCTTTCCTATTAAAAAAAAAAAAAAAATTTTGAAATTTTTTTAAACGTAAACATTAATTTTTAATTTCACTATTTTAAACATAAACATTAATTTTTTCTTCGTATATAATTCAAATTGTATGTTTCTTCTGTTAATGATCCTTAAATAGATTTATTAACTAGTTTTCTAAAGCAAGACAACGAAAAGAATAAGAAAAAAAATACGACGAAAAACACTAAAAAAAAGTACAATCTACGATATTCTTTCTTAGAAAGAATATATAATAATTTATTTATATTTGTTCGTTCATTTTATATATTTATTTATTTTTCGATAATTTTATTCTCGTTGGATTTAATGAAAGAATAACACAGAATACAGTGGGCGAACAAATTATTATTTTTAAATGTTACGGTAGTAAACTCAAAGGTATGTCCATTTTTTTCTTCCTATTAAAAAAAAGTTTTAAATTTATTTATTTATTTTTTTTTTTTTTTGCAAGGACAAAGGTTAATAGTAGCAACAATTGTTTTTTTAATTTAACAATACTCTCTAAGTGCAGTGATTTTTTTTTTCCGTTGAACGGCCGTTACGTCCAAGTTTGTTTGTTTTTTTTCAACCAGCGTCTCTCTCTTTGAATTTTTCTTTTTCTCAATATGAAATTCTGTTTTAATATAAACAGGATTTTTTTTTCTTTAGATATTATCGAAATCTTTTTTTTTTTTTAACTATTATAATTTTCTTAAATACAAAACAAAACAAGAAAATAAATTAAATCCGATGAAAAACAATTTATATGGTATTATTTTATAAAAAGTCTACGTATTTATTGATATATTTATTTTTATTTATCTATTGATTTAATTTACTTATTTAATTTACTTATTTAATTTATCTTATTCTGATAACCCTATTTTTGACCAGCGACTTTATTGAAAAAATAAATGATAGAATGGACGAACAAATTATTACATCTTTTTTTTTTTTTCCGTTGATCGACCGTTACGCCCAAGTATGTTATTTTTTTTATTTTTATTTTTTTTCAACCAGCGTCTCTCTATTTGAACTTTTCCTTTTCTCAATATGAAATTCTATAAACAGGATTTTTTTTTTTATATGAAATTCTGTTTTATTTTAATTAATTTATCTATTTGCTTTTTAAATGAACCTAAATAAAATCATCCGTATTATATTTCCTTTAGCTGTCGATATTTCATAAATTTTTTTTTTTTTTTTTTTAACAAAAACTCTAGTATTGATGTGTTGTTTCGTTGAGCCGTTGCTAGGCCAAAGTTTTTTTTTTTTTTTTTTTTTAACCAGCGTCTTTCTCCTTGAATTCCAATCGCGTATATGTCATATGTCAGATGTTGCTTGGCAGCCCATTTAGGAGAAGGAAAACTCCGAATAACAACCCGCAACTCAAGGTGTTAATCGTGCCGAGGAGTGAATGGCTACTGCGTTATGAGGTCACAAACGATCCCCTACAGGCTTCGGGACCCTGTTTGTAAAAGACCGTTACCCAACGTGCCGGGCAACTTTGGGTGGACTTTTGGACCCGTACGTCACTCGTGGGAAAAACATGAAAAATACAAATAGAAATAAAAAGTCCAGTATGGCTCTTCCAGTGGATAAACAGGGAGCCCGTCCTTCAGGAGGGAACCTACCTGAGGTCGAAAAATCTGCCATAGGAACAAACTCCTACACAAAGAATGTATCTTCAGGTCCCCACAACCAGGATAATCCTAACGTTGGTCCTGAAAATTCACCAGCTAGATCTACAACCGTATATTTAAAGAAAGAAAAAATAAAATGGTCTCGTGAGGAGTACAAAGTCGTTATGACTGCATTTCATGAAGCGTTACTCAAACCTCAAAAAAACATGACTCGCCAAACATATGACATTTGGCGTGAAAAAGTTGGTCAAGCAAATAGAAAGTATATTGACGAAAATAAATTGGCCAATGTACGTAGGTACATTATTCGTAATAACCGACTGACAGAGGCTGAAATTCACGAAATTAAAAGAATTGTAACAAGAAGAGTCGAACCAACAAAATATGAAAAGGAACCGGAACCAGAAATAAAAAGTAATAACATCAAACAAATCACAGGTCATAATGTAGAAACCGTGAAATACGCAAATCACTGCGAAGATAATGATGTAAGTTTAAAAGTGCTGGAAAGATGTGATCTGAGTCTGAATCAGTTAAAAGACAAAAATAAAACGAGTTCAGAACACATCGAAGATAATTATTTGACGGAAAATAAGAACAATATACAGGAAGCCAAGATAGAAATAAAAAAACCATCTAAGTCAAATACAAAGTATTACAATGGAGGAACGTGAACAGCTCCCAAAATTCCAACCAACAAAACAAAACCTCCGAACTATTAAATTGTACAATGCAGCACTGAAATCAATACTGGATGAAGACCCTCATACAAATCTTAACGAAATAATATATGCATCAGCAACAGCAGCAACAAAAAAATTAAATATCAAAATAAAAACAAGGCAGTCACGCAGACGTGAAGATCCACCTTGGAAAAGAAAAATCGAAAAAGAAATCTAACAACTAAGAAGTGAACTGTCAGTACTGGATGAACTGAGTAGAGGAATAAATGTAAGAACTAGGAAAAGAAGAAGAGCCGAAAAAAAATATAACATCAGGAATGAAAATGATGTCTTATCAAATAAAGAAAAAATAAAGCAAAAAATCCAACAGAAGGCTCTAAGAATAAGACGCTATGAAAAAAGAGCAAGATTTTACAGACAAAACAAGATCTTTCAGACTGATACAAAGAGATTTTACAGGGAAATAGGTAAAAAAAGAATTGAAGTGACAGTACCCCCCAGAATGGAAGAAGTCACACAGTTCTGGGAAAAGATATGGGCCTGCCCTAAAGAACTTAGCAAGGAAATACATTGGATTACGCAGGAGATAGAACGAATGAAAAATAAACCCGAACAGACATGGTCTGGAATTACAGAAGATGATGTTAAATTTGCACTAAATAAAGCACACAATTGGAAATCCCCAGGTATAGATAAAATTCCTAACTTTTGGCTATATTATTTAAATGCAGCCCATAAAAAAATAGCCAAAGAACTTCAAGAAATGGTTGACGATCCCACTAAAATTCCTGCATGGATGACCAAAGAAATTACATTTCTTCTACCCAAGAATGGTGAAACAAACAACCCGAAAAACTACAGACCAATTACATGTCTTCCGACAACATATAAACTACTAACATCTATTTTAACAAAACAAACATATTTATTCTTAGAAAGAAATGACATAATACCGCTTGAACAAAAAGGGTGCAAACGTGGCTGTTATGGTTGTAAAGACCAATTGCTAATTAACAAAATGATCCTGGAAAACTGCTACAGTACAAAGAAAAATCTTAGTACTGCCTGGATAGACTACCGAAAAGCATTCGATAGTGTGCCACATTACTGGATTTTAAAGACTTTAAATATATACAAGATATCGCCCGTCATCATCAATTTCATCAAACAGTGCATGTCTATATGGAAAACAACCCTTTACCTCAATCATATAAATGGAACCTATAAGTCTGATGAAATAAACATCAAAAGAGGTATATTTCAAGGTGATTCTTTATCTCCCTTACTATTCTGCATATCATTAATAGCACTAACCAGTCAACTTAATAAGACAGAATGTGGTTATAAAATAGGACAAAAGAAAATAAGCCATCTATTTTACATGGATGACTTGAAGTTATATGCTAAGAATGATAATGAGCTGGAAGGTCTTCTGCAAACTGTAAAATGCTTCAGCGAAGACATTGGAATGAAATTTAATTTGAATAAATGTGCTAAAGCTACAGTTTTACGTGGATCAATACAAGAAACATCCTCAATTAGCCTAGACCCTGCTGTAACAATAAAGGAATTGAAACCAGAAGAAGCTTATAAATACCTAGGTGTAAATGAGAGCGAAAACATTCACAATAAAAAAATGAAAGAAATAGTGCGTAAAGAGTACTATAGAAGGCTACGAATGATATTAAAAACTGAATTAAATTCACAGAACAGAGTTATGGCCATTAATAGCCTTGCAATCCCAGTTGTCCAATATAGCTTCAACATCTTAAACTGGACTCTAAACGACATCAGGCGAATGGATGCTAAAACAAGAAAGCTTCTTTCTAAGCATAAGATGCATCATCCAAAGGCTGATGTAGACCGTCTATACATACCCCGTAAAGAAGGTGGAAGGGGTCTTATTCAGCTGGAATTGTCATACAAGTCAACAACTATTGGCTTACTAACATACATAGAAACAACAAAGGATTGGATGATACAATTAGTAAGGCAACATGAAGAAAGAAAGAAAAAATATTCAATAATAAAAGAAGGCAGTAAATACAAACAAGATTTACAGTTAGTAGCTTCTGTAGAAGAGCAAAACAGAAGCCAAGAACCAACTATTGCGGCAAAAAATATGAAAATGAAAACCAAAGATAAAGCTCTTGAACAGATGAAACAGCGCTGGTAAGACAAACCACTGCATGGCCAATATCCAGTACGTGCCAATAAATCCAATGTTGACAAAGTTAATACTCATCGATGGTTACGTGCATCTGGATTAAAGTCTGAAACTGAAGGATTTATACTTGCAGCACAAGACCAAAGTCTTTTCACAAGAAACTTTCAGGCAAATATTATGCATAATAATATGGATCCAAAATGCAGGTTTTGTGATAAACACCAAGAAACAATAGACCACCTAATCTCAGGCTGTTCTGTGCTTGCCCCAAACGAATATAAAAATCGCCACGATAGAGTTGGGCAATATTTACATTGGGCAATGTGCAAACATTATGGAAAAGCTGTAAACAAACACTGGTATGAACATCATCCAGCACCGGTTACAGAAATAGAAGATGTAACCATTCTATGGGATTACACCATCTACACAGACAGAAAAATTGAAGCAAACAGGCCAGACATTATTGTTAAAAACCAGAAGGATAAAACTTGTCTATTAATTGATATGGCTTGTCCAGCGGATTGTAACATAGCAATCAAGGAATTTGAAAAACTGTCAAAATATAAAGACCTGGAAATTGAAATAGAAAAAATGTGGAAATTGAAAACAAGAGTTGTGCCAGTGATAGTAGGTGCACTTGGAATGATAAAAAATGGAACAAAACAACACATTGAAAGAATCCCTGGAAACCCCAGCTTAAGAGATATACAAAAAATTGTCTTATTAAGTACAGCCCACACACTAAGGAAAACTTTATCTATGTAATGCTGAGGATGATAGGGAAGATAGAAAAACATGAAATGGAGCCATAACAACACGCCACTACACGCCTTAGGTCTCCCCGCAGACTTGGTTGGTAGTGAGACCAAAGCAGAAATCGAAATATGATGAAAAATGACATAATAATAATAATAATAATAATAATATGAAGAAGAATTTGAATCTAGTTGAAAATAGTATAAAAGTTCTACTACCAATTCGGCCAGAGATTTTGAATTGTTATTAATTTCACTATTTAAAAAAAATAAAATAAAATAAACAGCGGCAGAATCTAATATTCTGTAATGAACTATAATTTATAATAAATATTCACAGCTCTATATATTATATATCGAGCACTGTTTTAAATTAATGTTTTTGGACGTTGTAAGAATTATTTCTTCATTCTGTATTCACGCGGATATATATATATATATATATATATATATATATATATATATATATATAATCGTCATCCATATACAAGCCGGTTTGGTTTTATCATAGCTCATCAACCTGCCCTTCAAATATGTTATCTTCTGCTTTCCTCTGTCTCTGTTCTCTCTATTTGGCCTGTTAGTATCAGGTTCTCCAAGCCCTCCTTCCTCACTGCATGTCCCAGGAACTTCAGTTGTCTCTTCCTGATGCTCACTATTAATTTCCTTTTCGTCTCCATCCTTTTCAAAACCTCATCATTGCTCACATACTCCGTCCATGTTATCCTCAGCATCCTTCTGTAGAGCACATTTCAGCTGCTTCAAGTTTTTCCTTCATCTTTGTTGGTGTTGCCCCACTGCAATATTGAAAAACTGACATCACATAGCAATCTAGTACACTCTTTTTTGTTTCTAGTGAAAGTTTGCTATGTCTTAATACTTTACTCGGCGTCTTTCGCCATGTCAATTAGACTTCGGATCTCGGTGCCGCATTTTCCGTCTTCTATTTGAACAGTTCCCATGTATTTAAATTTTGTACCTGCCTGATTTTATTGTACTCCACCTGTATTTGTCATTTTGGGTTGCCCTTTTTGCTGATGACCATGCATTCAGTTTTCTTGCAGTTTATTTGTATTCCTTTTTGTCACTCTTTAGCTACTTTTTTGGATTTAGGAAGTCAATTTTTTCAATAAATTTTAAATCTTAATTAGATCAAAGTTTGGAAACCGATTTTTTCTATTAAATTTCAAAGTTTAATAATATCACCGTTTGTGGTAAAATTTAATGTAAGAGTAAATTTTAATGTTAGGGTTCTTACGTACTAGATAAACGCAGGTAATAAGTGCGTAATAAGTCGAATTTTATGTAGGAGGAAAGTACAATGTTTGTATTTAAGGTAATAGGTGGATAGCTAATAGGTGTGTTTGTATTTAAGGTAATAGTTGAAGTTTTGTGTGTATTAAGGACAGTATATATAATTAATCTAATTATGGCTATTAACCTTACTTTATAATTTAGTAAATCGATTACTTCTAAAAAATTCTTAATTTTATTTAGAGAAAGATTTCTAATTTAATTCTGAGTATCAAACCTTACTTTAGAATTTAGTAATTTGATATTTCTATAGAATTTTTTATGGGGTCTTAACACTAGCTATGGTAATATTTTTTTAGCATGATTGTAATGTTAGTTCTCTAATGTGCTTGCAGTTTACCGTAGCCGCAGGCCTCTGGTTTAAAAGCTGGCTACTGTTCATATATTTAAGGATCTTAATTTTTTCATGAAGACAGAGGAAACATGGTTCCTTTATAGATTTGGCTGTTCTTGCTTGTTTAAGGATTTTCCATTTAACTTTAGGCGATTTATTTTCGTCTTTTAACTTCCAAAAGTATTTGGAGAGAGATTTCATGTTTGTTTCTCTTTGTTATTGAAAGATGAGAGGTGATTGTAAAATCGCTTTTTAAATACGTTCATGGTATTTCCGATATACATTTTTCATCCTTCGGATTCTCCGTGGATGAAATCGAACACATATATATCAGGGATTTCGTTAGACATTTATTGTCCATGGGGCATTGGTTAGGGTTTCTACAGTTACAGAGGTTGTTATTATGGGCCTGACTGTTATTCGTGTTGGAGTTATTTTTGTTGTGGTGTTTTTAATATTTTGTTGTTATGTACCTTAATTATTTTTCTCGATTATTGGAACAGCTATAGCTTAGTTTTATTGTATTTTCGTTGAATATTTTGCTTAGAGGGTTATATTTGGGGAAATACTTATCTATTAGTTTAAGTGATTTATGTCCCAGCTTGAAGTTAATTGATTAAAAGGAGGGTTATACCATATGATTTTCCGATTTCTATTTTTGCTCTTTAAACTCCTGAATTTTTCCACAAAGCTAATTTTTGATGATTGCTATCCGCTATCTTTAAGGATTTTATCGTAAATTAACTTGTGTTTATCAAATATTTTTTACTGGAAGTGTGTGTGTTAATGCGGCGTTCTATCGATGATGGGATGTGTTTCATAATAGATGGTGGGTAATTAGAGTTGGGATTTATATATATAGGGTTTGCATTGTTTTTCATGTAAGGTGGGAAAGTGTTCGATACTAAGTCTAATGTTATGTCTAAGAAGTCTACTTGCTTGATATTGATGCTAATCACTACATTAAGACCAAAGGATTTAAAGACTTTATGCATTAATTTTCTAGTTCTATCAACCTTACCTCCAGTAGATTTATTTATTATCATGAGTCCGTCATCTCTGTATAGTCCTATATTGTTCGTGTCGATTTCTTTATGCGCAGTGAGGTTGTACAACAGGAATAATCCCACAAAATCTGAAGATTCTGCAGAATACAGGGCTCTCATAGATATATCAAAATTCTCTGTTGAAATTTTAGTCCACTGTTTGTTGTCGTGAATGAGAACTGATTTTCTATAGTTCAGGATTATCTTGATTTCATCCTTTGTGATGTCCGAGTAGAATTCAGCGAATTCCAAGACGAGATTGAAGAGGTCCTTAGAAATCGATGGGTAAAAATCCATGATGTCGAACTTTAAGAAAGTAGCATTTCAAATCATTTGACAACGTCTATTGTACCCCTCCATTGCATTAGTTGAATTTTTTCCTTTATTTCCTGGTTGGTTCTTTTTAATATTAATTTGCTAATCCTACGGAATTCTGATTTTGTATGGTTTATTATTCTCGTTGGTAATTTACAGTAAAATTCCGGTTTGTGGTCTTTTAAGAGCACCTATGCCTCATTTGTTGTCATTTTGTGGACTCTGTCGCTTATTTTTAATTTATCCGTAATTTGCTTGTCTGCTTGGTTTATCCTGTCTATGTGGTTTTGGTACATCGTGTTAATTTTCCTCTACTTTTTAGTTAAGTTTTGCTTAATCAGGTCTTTGTACTCTAGACTGATTCCCCTATCACTAACCCCCACCAACACCTCTAACAAAACTAAACAAATATAACGAAAGAGGCTTTCCATTACTTTACACACAGCCTGATGAGACATTGAAGTTTCAATGTCGAAACAAACGTACCTTTGTCTTGAACATATATAGAAAAATTATTTACATATTCTAAAATATAATTTATAATATATATATATATATATATATATATATATATATATATATATATATATAAATATATATATTCATCCGCCGACAGATCTGCTTCGCTGTATAACAGCTGATCAGTACAGTTAGATATCCGACTGCTTTCTACCCAGGATCAAAACCCGACCGAATTGGTGTCAGTCGGCGATTCTACCTCTGAGCTATGGGCGCTCGGTAGAACGGGGCAGAATTTTAGCGTTTATATTAATATTATAGTCGCCCAATAGCTGACAGTGTTCTAATTCATTGCTGAATAAGCAATGCGTAGATGCTTGAATAGCTAATGTTTTTCAAAATCTACCATTCTTCCAGAGGGAGCATCTCTTATTTCATACTAGTTTAATTTCGTCTGGCCTTTTTCATGTAACTCTTATAATCTAAGAATCCTTCTAATTATGCATGAACCGACAGCCAAAATTATCACTGTTTTAGCACATACGCACACACACACACACACACACACACACACATACACACACACACACACACATATATTTTTTTTCTTCGATATTTGCTGCAGTTATGAGCTTTTGCACACAAGAATTTAAAAGCATAAATTAAAATTTAGCCTGTTTTCAATTTAAACCTGACGATTATTTCATGCATTAAACTCAGAATTACCCGAAACGACAAGGTACAACTATATATTCATGATTTTTATCAATAGTAGCTCGTTCATCGGAAATTGTTTTATTATCACCATCACTCACTGTGTGACACTGTATATATAAACATATTTTAAACACATTCCAAAAAAAAAAAAACGGTGTATAATTACTTTCATCTCAAACCTATTATCATTTCTATTGTGAATCAATTTACCTGTGCCAGAGTAAATTACTGAATCGTTTCTCACAGAAATGACTTCGTCATATTCTCATGCTAGGAATCTTTTACGCCTGAGAGAAAAGGTGGCACCATCTTTTTCCAGCCAATGACCATAAGGAATCAGTTGTGTATGGTAATGCATCTTGTATGCAGGAACACATTTCCAAGTCATAGGTGAAATGAAACAAACTTAAACCAAGGAAAAAGTTTAAACATGGATTGGAAATTGTTGAATTGTCTGGAGATTTCTTAACTAAAGTACACAGAAATGAATGGCTTTCTAAAATAGCAGACTCAAAAATGAAAACGTCTCACATTTTTTTTTTAAACATTTCACCCCGAGCAAGGCAGAAACGCCACTGATGTGCAGGGGGCTACATAGCTGTAAAAAGATTAATTAGAAAAATGTGAGGAGTACAAACTAGTTAGAAAGGAGCAATAGAAAGCTGAGAATGCAGGTGCAATGACAGATACATAGGTGGAGAGAAAGGGAAGGATATAAGGGGTTGGGGAGAGAGCCAGAGTCCAGTGGTTAATAGATGAGTATTGACATTTCATTTAAATTTCTGGAGGTTGTAGCCGTCAGGAAAGCAAGAATATGGGAGCGAGTTCCACAGGCGGGAAGTGCGAGAGAAGAATCTGCAGGAGTAGAATTGTCGTCTGCATCTGGCTAACCTGACTGGGAATGGGTGTGACCTAGTTGCCAGTCTGGTTGCACGAGTAAACACCTGTTGAGGAGGCACCAGTGACTTAAGTTCATCGGAGCAAAATCCATGAAAGTATTTATAGAACAGACAAAGGGAGGCCACATTTCGACGGTGGGGAAGTGGCTGCAGTCGAGCCACCAGATCAGTACCTATCACATTACAGACTCTTCTTTGGAGCCTGTCGGGAACACTGAGGAGAACGGCAGGGGCACCTGACCATAAATGGCAGCAGTACTCCATGCACGGACGGATGGTTGACTTGTATATATGCAGGATGGATTCAGGCGGAAGAAATGAAAAGAAAATTATAAAACAAACAAATATTTGGCTTGACGAATTCACCCTTTTATATATCCTGTTGAGGTTGTTGGCATTAATATCAATGGTTCGCTTCCAATAAATGTTCCTATGTCATATCTACAAATGACGAGCTTCTTTTCCAGGTATCCCAAACGCATGAATTAACTCGTACTACTAGATGGGAATCAAGTTCGCACACTTTACCGTTAAAATAGTCAAATGTAACCTCCACTTCTGTTCTAATGTTTCTTTTCTCGCAGTTCATGTTTGTTAAAGTCTCTGCCGTATCAGTCAGTTAAGTGCCATACGTGATACACGCTTGGGCGATCATGTCTCGAAAGAGACATGACTTACTTGGCAGAATATTATCCCACAGTAGGTTGCCATTGCTTTCTGCGGTAGACTGGTTGCCGACCAAGGCTATAGAACCCAATCTCTCTTGCTATTTAACCCATAACTGGAAGGAAGAGACGGATTAATACCTTTCCCAACGGTATTTGCGCGTAAGTGAATACAATGGATTCAACTGGAATTCGAACTCGGCTCCCAGGCTTCTCGTTCCGAGCCGATATCCACTGTACCACAACGCACATCCTTTCTGCAGTATACTTATTTCATTAATAGCTACAATCTACAAAAGTTTCAATGCAACGTTAGTTGCCATCTTCTACCACAATAAATCTCAACTAACTTCCATAAATTCTTACGCATTCCTGTTAACATTTTTGTCTTACTGTAACCCTTTCTGCATCAGTGAGGGTTCTGCCTTGCTTCACGTGAAATGATTATATATAATATATATTATTTGCGTAAACCTTATCTTAAATAGAAGGTCGAATTTGAGTAGATATTCTGTTTTTTTAAATAAACAATATATACATATCATAATACCGGGCTGAGTATTTTTGAAAAACTTTGTTAAGAAAATGTGTGTGTCATTCAGCGGACACCCAACAACGTAGGAGAAGCCATCAACTGATCTTATGCGTCTAAGACCGCTCGATAACGAATGGTTTCACAATCTAAGCGAAGTCGAATTAGTGGTTGCGCGTTCTAAAAATAGGGGGATAAATGGATTTCCACTTGGCTCTGTTTCTTATTGCTTTCAATATTTTTCCTCTTGGTGTCACTCCCGAACCTATATCCGCCATTCATTCTTCTTTTTTATATCCCGTGTACCTTAAGGACGTAGGCAATCATGGATTCTACTTGTTTCTGTCTCTTGTCGCTCTCAATATTTTTCCTCCTTGTATCTCTCACAAACCCCGCAGCACCATTCATACTTTTTCTTCATGTGGTGTGTCTATTAAAGACTTTCACTTGGCTCTGTCACTTGTCGCTCTCAATTTATGTCCTTTTGGTATTTCTTTCAAATCCCGGTCAGTTATTCATTCTTTCTCTTCATGTACCGTGTCTTTTCAAGACGCAGGCGATCAGAAACTTCCACTTGGCTCTGTCTCTTGTCGCTCTCAGTAGTTTTTTCTCTTGTTACTCCTCCCAAACCTTGGTCTGCAATCCATTTGCTCAAGCCCATAAATCCAGAATATAAATGGATAGAAACTATCATGATCACAAAGTGGAGGATCAGTTTAAATATTGATTATAATAGAGAATTGATCCCCCACTTTATATCCACATCATAATTTCTAATTTGTTTATCAAATTCTGATTAGGTATGAATCCATATCTTTTCATTACTGACTAGCTACACAGTCATGTCTTTTAGTTTTAGTTCTTCTTCTTCATGTGCCGTGTCCCTTCAGGTGGTAGGCGATCATGGATTTCCACTTGGCTCTGTCTCTTGTCGCTCTCAGTAGTTTTTTCTCTTGTTACTCCTCCCAAACCCTGCTCTGCAATCTATTTGCTCAAGCCCATAAATCTAGAATATAAATGGATAGAAACTATCATGGTCACAAAGTGGGGGATCAGTTTATATATTGATTACAACAGAGAATTGATCCCCCACTTTATATCCACATCATAATTTCTAATTTGTTTATCAAATTCTGATTAGGTATGAACCCACCGCTTCTCATAACTGATAAGCTACGCAGTCATATCTTTTAGTTTTATTTCTTCTTGTTTTTTATGTGCCGTATCCCTTCAGAACGTAGGCGATCATGAACCTCCACTTGCTCTGTTTCTTGTCGCTTTCCTCTTGGCATCTCTCCCAAACTCCGTTCCTCCACTCATTCTTCTTCATATACTGGGTTCTTTCGGGACATAGGTGTTTTTGGACTTCCACTTGGCTCTGTCTTTTTTCGCACACAATATTTTCCTCCCAAACCTCGCACCGCAATCCATTCTTATTTTACCTTCTGTAAGAAGTCCTGCATTTTTTAATTCCGTGTCTACTATCAGCAACGTGTCATCTGCGTGTCTCTGTTATTGAGACTTTAGTCGTCAGTGACGCATCTTGGCAAGAATTTTATTTCTCTCAGAATTCTTTCGCCGTAAACCAATCGATTGGTAGTCAGTCACTTAAGTGCCATACGTGATACACGCTTTGGGCGATCATGTTTCAAAAGAGACATGACTGACTGGGCGAAAGATTATCCCGCAGTAGGTTGCCATTGCTTTCTGCCGTAGACTGACTGCCGACCAAGGCTATAGAACCCAATTTGTTCTGTTATTTAACCCATAACTGGAGGAAAGAAACGGATTAATACCTTTCCCAACGGTATTTGCGCGAAAGTGAATTCAAGGAATTCAACTGGAATTTGAACTGGGCTCCTCGATTTCGCTTTCCGACCCGATATCTATTGTACCACAACGCACATCCTACTGCACATCCTAAGGATTGATAGTAGCCTTTGCTATTTATAGTCATTGATAGTTCACATTTAAGTATAACCTCACCTATAATATGTCATGTTGGTGTCCCCAAGAATTCACTCTTCATTTTTTCAAATGTCTGTTTCTAAGTGTAAGCATCTTTTTGGTTTCCATAACGCTTCTTCATTGATCACATGTTCATTCACGTGTTGATTCTCAGTATCTTAGGACAAAACCGCTTCTCTGTTATTTCAACTCACTTCATTTTTTTTCATTTTTCAGCGTAATTTCTATCGTTTCGAACATAGCTACGCTTTTCAGATATATGCAGTAAAAATTGCAGATCATTTTTGATTCGAATTTTCTACTAAAATGCATTTAGTCAATCAGTTAAGTGCCTTATGTAAAACACGTCTGGGTGATCATGTCTTTTTCGAGACATGATTAAGTGGGCAGAAAGTTTTTCTGCAGTAGTTTGCCATTACTTTCTGCAGTAGACTGGTTACCAACACAACCAGTCCTGCAATTTAACCAAGAGCTGGAGGGAGAAGAGACGGATTTATATCTTTCCTAAGGGTATTTACGTAAGTGAATGCAACTTGATTTCGAACCCGGAACTACGATTTCACGTACTAAGCAGATATCTGTTGTACCACAAAGCACATCTGAGAGAGATTTCCCAGAATTTGCTACCACATAGGGAGACTGAAATCTTATACCACTTATGCAGTTATCTTAGGCGAAATATTCCTTCAGTTTGTTAATAATTGGTTTAGATTTTGAAAAGAATTATTCATTATTCCAATCAATATATATGAATAAAACAAGAAAAGACTTGAGACTTTTCTCTGATCCCCACTTTAAGACAAATATTCGTATTATTATTATTATTATTATTATTATTATTTGTAGTAGTGTTATGTAATTACCTTCATTTATGCGATAAATTCTACTCTTTTTCGGATCTACAGTAACGATCTCCATGATATAATAAGATTCCAATCCAAGTAGGCATATACGCTGATGACACCACCGTTTACTCTCGCCTCGATCAAAAATCTGCGGAGTTTGACAAAGCGAACCTCGCTGCCGCGCTCGAGAAGGACCTCCAATCCGTGGTGGACGGGGGAAAGAAATGGATCGTAAATTTTAATGCTTCCAAAACGAAGCTGCTATTTATTAACTATCATAGAAAATCGCTCCTACCCCCAATTCCCACGAATCAGGCTAGCCTCCTTGAGAGTAAAACACTTGCCTCCTTGGCTTACACACTCAGCGGACCTCAAGTGGAATGACTATATCGAATCTATTGCTAAATCCACTACTAAGAAGGTAGGTTCACTATGTAGGGCCAGGAATATATATATACACATATATAACTCTACCATCCGCCCGTGTATTGAATACTGCTGCCACATCTGGTCAGGTGCCCCTGCTATTCACCTCGGGGTTCTTGACAAAATCCAACGAAGAATCTGTAGTGTGATCGATACCGACATGGCAGCACAGATACAGTCGCTCTCTTACCGGCTTGACGTGGCTTCCCTGTCCTTTTCTACAAATACTTTCACGGCTTCTGCTCCAATGAAACTGGCTCACTGATGTCCCCTATGTATGAATTTACACAAGCTACAAGACTAGCAACTAGGTTTCACCCTTTTACAGTG
The DNA here is from genome assembly GCA_037127315.1 of Ascarosepion bandense. Taxonomy (NCBI): domain Eukaryota; kingdom Metazoa; phylum Mollusca; class Cephalopoda; order Sepiida; family Sepiidae; genus Ascarosepion; species Ascarosepion bandense. The sequence goes on from JBBBDQ010002110.1 coordinate 675,925, forward strand.
AAACCGATAAAATATAACCACGATTTCTACTCTAAAAGCTTCTTTTCTCGCACTTCTCACCTGTAGAATTCCGTTCCATATAGTTGCTTCCCGACAGCTACAACCTCCAGGAATTTAAATGCAAGGTCAATCAGACATTCTATCTTACAAACTCGCATCCATTCCCTCAAGCTCTTTTCTCCATCCACTCCACCCCATTACACCGTTATTCTCATCCGTGTGTTACCCTCTTGATATCCTCTATAACTAACCCCTCTTTCTCATCACTTTTCCCTATGTGACCCCCTGTGCAACAGTGGCAGTAAAATGCCATCTTGGGGAGAAATGATTAAAAAACATTGGGATTAATACAATCACAGCATTTCAAGGCACGGCGATAATTTTATCAGTCTGACATAAAATGTAATTGAAATGACAAACCAAAAAGTATATTAATTTAAATATGCCATTATTATATATCGTATACTTCATAATAACATCTTATCAGATAGAACATTTATTTTTCCAAGAATTAATAATGTACAATGTGCATCCCATCCACGTGAAATTAACGGTGCTACCCGATCTGTATCTAGGTCCCATTGAAACACTTCTACCCCACGAGTTTCTTTTCTGGCACATCTTACCTATAAATCTTCTTTACGTTTACTTGCTTCCCTGCTTGCTACGATCTCCAAGAATTTAAATCCAACATCAACTGCCTTTTTTAAATTCGTGAAACCCGTTCATTTTTTTATCTTTCTTCAATACCCTATGTATTCAGTATTTTTCAGTATGTATATATATATATATATATATATATATATATATATATATAATAACTAAATAGACTCTGTAAGTATGCAGGCCGTAAATTTATACTAAAATAAACCTCCGAAAAAACCCTTAACCAACAGAACCTAAATCGTTACAATCCGATGTACTAAGACGTCGGATAAATGGGGAGAAAAAAAGAAACCCGCGGAACAAAAACAAAACATTCAATACTCCGCAGTAAAGAAAAAAACCCAAACGGAACCAAACACAAGAAAAAGTGCTCAATACAAAGTACGAAAGAAAAGATACAATAGTAGAGCAAAAACACACAAAAATCTAGAGTGAGCCAAAACCTACCGCGGTTTCACACTACGGATCATCAGGGCCAAGGCTGAAACACTAAAGATAAAAGCAAATAAATAGATATACACTAAGGTAGGAGGGAACCATACCAACACAAGAAATGGGAGTAAGAACAAAAGAAGCAAAACAAACTATATAGAAATAACCTTTATTAGACATATCAGCAAAAAAAAAAAAGGAGTTAACAATTACTAAGCTCTCACACTAAGCAATGAATTTATATTTGTGAAACTCACATATGTTTAAAATTTCAGTCTTAGCATTAAGAAGATTATGGGCGGGTTCGAATAAGGCTATAGCTAGTTTTTCCTCGCCGCATAAATTACAGAATTTACTGCCTTTATTATAATCAGTACATTTTTTTATTATTTCCCATTTCAAAATGGGGTCTTTTTTAATTTTAGATTTTATGTTCAAAATATAATCAGCTAAGGTTGTACTATGTCTATATTTTTCATTTTTAAATGAGGTTTTGTGATTGTAAAATCTAACTTTAAAAGAATCGTCCGTTGCACCGATATACGTTTTAGGATACTTATGATGCTCATCTTTATAAACTTTAACACTATAGACTACGTTAGATTGGTTGCAATTGCCTGTAATAGGACATTCAGCTTTTACTTTACAATTACATTTATTATTGGTGTTTTTATTGGTAGTACTAGTTTTCAGTTTTCTTTTATTACAGTTATTAATAATTTTGTCAATATTTGGAAGGCAAGAATATCTAAGTTTAATAGTATTTCTATTGAATATTTTTTTAAGAGGACTATCGTTATTAAAATGTTTATCGATAAGATTAAAGAACACATTTCCAATTTTAGATTTAACCTCTTTATTAAATGGGGGGTTGAACCATATTATATTTCTGTATCTAGTTTTATTAATTTTATCGGTATTATGGTTTAAGAATTTAAGGGACTGAGAATATCCACTTTTAATAAGCGCTGACTGGTACATTTTTTTTATATTTATCAAAAATTTCAAAATTAGATGAATTAGTAGATAATCTATACGCTATACCATTAGGAATACTATTAAGTATATGGGCGGGGTGGTTAGAATCCTTATTTACATACCTAGGGGTATAATTATTTTTAATATATGGTGTAATATATCCGGTATTTAAATTAAGCGTAATATCTAAATAGTTAACAATCTTGATATTATGTTCGATTTCAATAGAGAAACCGTAAGTTTTAAAAAATAGTTGTAGGTCTTTTCTAAATTTATCACCTATTTTCGGTGTCCAATGATCTACCATAATTAGGCCATCATCACGGTACAACCCGTGATTATGGAAGTCTATAATCATTAGTTATTCCTAATATAGTTTGTTTTGCTTCATTTGTTCTTACCCCCACTTCTTGTGTTGGTATGGTTCCCCCCCCTACCTGAGTGTATATCTATTTATTTGCTTTTATCTTTAGTGTTTCAGCCTTGGCCCTGATGATCCGGTAGGTTTTGGCTCACTCTAGATTTTTGTGTATATATATATATATATATATATATAGTAATTCGCAGACATATCTGTTTCGCTGCATCACAGCTCACCAGTACGGTTAGACAGCCGATTGCCTTTTAATCGAATCGGCGTCAGTCAGCGATTCTACCTCTGAGCAGATATTTTATCGTGTATATTATCATTATACACGCCCAATAGCTGAGTGTGATCTAATTTATTGCTGAATGAACGATGCGTAGATGCCAGAAGAGCTATTTTTTTTCAAAGTCTGCCATTTTTCCAGAATGCTCGATCAGGGTGTGAGAGCGTCATATATATATATATATATATATATATATATATATATGTGTGTGTGTGTGTGTGTGTGTGTGTTTTAGTCATTAAATTAGCGTCTTGTTGGACTAACCCTTGGTAGGTCAGAAACGTGCTTAATGCGCAAGTAAAACAAATGAAATGATATGTAATTAGTGTGAGTTCAGTTCATTAGTATACACACACACACACACACACACACACACACACACACACACATATATATATATATATATATATATATATATATAACGCTCTCTGGTATTTTAAACGTAGCCTTGTCAAAAGGCAAACTGAAGTAACTTATAAGAACCTAACAACTCTCAAGAAACGGAAACAAGAAATACGTAACATATTAAAAATAACTACCAACTCTGAACAACTCTAAACAAATTCTCAATAGACCGAAAGAAATTACTAACAGATCGAAATATAAACGTAGGTTAAAATTTCAAAGAAAACTCAATTCATTATATAAAGGATCTATATATCTGCCGAATATAAACATTTTTTGTTTATGAAATGACAACCAAAAGGAATTAGTTAACCTTAGACATAATTGACATATATACAAAAAATATAATGGACTCCATTAAAAAATTGGAATTGAGACACTATACCAAAATATAATTAAACTCCAAGAACAGTAGTTAATTACTACAGAACCAGAATTCGTGATCTTATTATAGCAGAATCTATAAAAGACAGACCTGATAAAAAAATACATTCTTCTAATAGAATCAGTTATGAATACTGTAGTAATGTTCTAAAATGTTTGTAAAAAGAACAGTTTTTCCATGCTTTAACACGTGAATGATCATGACATATTAAAAATTCCATTTTGGATACTTTCACGTTCTAATGAACGCTAGGAATTTGTCAACCGTTATATTTGAAACAGAAAAAAAGTTTACAGTAATTTTTAACAACACAGTTTTTTGGTTATTTTCTTTTATCCTTCACCCCTGAAGATGACCTCGGGAAGAGATTGAGAGTACGTGGGTACATTGAGAAATGAATGATAATAACATCTGGAACAATAACAGCTCATTTTTGTCATATTTCAGTTATAAGAAGCAAAAGATTACCGTGAGTAGGAACGGATTTTATTAAAAATCAGCAGATCTAAAGTTTGCTATTTGATCTGAAATATATACATATATATATGTGTGTGTGTGTG